>QOCX01001159.1:0-44832 GCA_005959815.1 Sarcophaga bullata | reverse complement strand
ACATCCTCATTGTCGCTTTAGTTTTTCTAAAGTTTATAATACTTTTAGGTTACTATAAACTCAAATGATTTTTCTTTTTTAATACACATGAAAATAATTATTTATGAACAAAACAACAAAAACATTCTTAATTAAACTATTAAATTAAAATTTACTTAATGCTTGAAAAGTTGGCGTTTAATTAGATTGTTTAATTTAAACTGGATTTCTTTTACTTCATTCATTCCGCGCCAACACAGAACTTTTCAATTCTCCAACAACACTATTCAAGGGCTCCTGATACCTCCTAATACAATAATTCAAGAAATTGAAAAAGAACAGCCAATCTATAAAAAATATTTTAGCCGCATTTAGTTTGCAATTTTTTCTGTCAAGAAACTACGTAGGTTCCCCACTTTGCAGCACTCAATTTATCTTATCTAAATTGGAAGGAACGACAAAATTAGGTTTTTCATATGGCGTACATGACCACTTAAAGTTCACAATAGAGTGGATGAAATGGAAACACCTTTAGGCCTATTTAACTGTCAGCAAATATCCGTGCAGTCAGTAATACATTTGTCAGTTAACAATCACATAAATTGTGGAAACTTAGGTCTGGTAAATACTACCTGCGTTCTGTAGCATGAAGCTAATTTTCTTGTCGATCCTCTTTGTACTCCTATCGATTTACATCTTAGATATCGATTTCTGTCATGAAGAAACTCAATTTGAGAGAAATCGTTTTAAATTCACACAGGGAAGTCCTTATCAAAAAAAGGGAAACGAAATACAGTAATTGATATTGTTCGAAAGACCAATAAAGACCCGGTGTTGAAGGAACTTTTTAGATATCCGCCTAAATCACTAAAATCTGGTCCCAAACCTAAGCTAATTTCTGTCTGTAAAGCATTCCTGGTATATAGTATCGTTGCTGATTTTCCAAAAGCTAACTATCTCATTAGTGGTGAAATAATACCCTCTCATAATGTATATAATTTGTAAACAAGTGCTCCGGAAAGCCATACCACTTAATTAGGACTTCTATCGAAAATCATAGGACTTATCACTGGAATGAAACAAGATACAGGAGTTTGTCAAGGTTTTGTTATATCTCCCCTTTTCTTCAATATATAATGCTGAACAATGCATAACGACAGAGGAATAACTTGGAAATTAAAGAGGTTTCTAAGCGATTAGATTAGAAACGGTATCGTTAGACTAAAGCATCGACCACACACCAGCGCTTGGAGACCAAGTTGGCCCATTATGAAAGTTCCTCAGAAACTAAGGACAGAGAGAAGAAAAGATGTATGCACCAAAATAAATGGAATAAAAAATAAAATCTGATATACAGATTTTGACGCTTGGCCAAAATAAAATTTCTACTCCACAACTCAAGATTTATTCACTAGAGATATTGGCCGGATAGTAACTATGTGAGTTGAAATCTAAATTATTGCTGATGTAACCAGTAATTGAACACGAATGTATGTATGCTTAAGAATTAAAAAAAAAACCAGAATATCCTTTTTATTAAAACAAAGAAGAATAAATTATGTCTGTAATGCAAAAAAAAAAAAAAAAAAAGCCAAGTGTATACAAATAATATTGTATTGTTTTTATTATATAAAAATTATATTAAATAAAATTAAAATAATAAAATTGTAGGTAGATTTTGATATTAAAAAAAAAATTATGCTAAAATAATAACTTAAAAAATAATTCCTAAAAAACATTTACAAGTAATTACATTTATGTACGAATAAGTTTTTTTTTTGTTTTGATTTTTATTTAAAATAAAATAAATTTTTCTAGAATTCATTTACTAAAACAAAAAAGAACACACCAATATTGTGTATTATGAAAATTAAAATATTCTATTAATACATAAGAGTTTTGATTCCAGGTTGAAGAAGTAATAATAAAGTAAGCTTAAGAGATATTAATTGTAGAGGAAAAATAAAACTATTAAACCTTTTTTTTATTTAAATTATGTACATTACCTTGTTTTATTTTATGTGGTATTTTATTTTAAATGTTCATATTTAAATTGTTTTTTTTTTTGGTTTTTAATGAAAATTAAGCCATTAAATATTTTTTGTTTGTTTAACATTTTAAATTTAGTTTTTTTTTTCATTTTAAAGATTTAGTTTTTCTTTTTTTAGTTTGTTTTTCATTTAGAGTTCAACTGTACATCATGTGGATTCGATTGATTTCTATTCTTAATCTTTTTATGTTCATATTGTAACTACAGTTATTAACAGTATCATTATTATTCTTATTATTATAATTCATATTACTATTGTTGTTGCAGTTGCTTGTTTTGTTGTATTGTTCACTTATGCTATTATTTTTATTATTATTATTATTATTATTATTATTATTATTATTTATATACTTATGAGTAAGCTTTTCGTACTCAGTAATCTTTGTTTACATTTATGTTTAAAATTTCCATCTGCAAGAAAGAAAATAATAGAAAAAATATGCGGTGGACCAAAAAAAAACAAAAAAAAAAAGAGAGAGAAAAACATATACGTAATTCAATTAATAATGTAATATTATTAATTATTATTATTATTAAAAAAAATAATAATAATAATAAAACTGCAGCAGCATATTTAAATGTTTAAAATGTTTGAATCACTTCAAGCATATAAAACATATTCTCAAAGTAGTTAAGTAGTTTTATAAGAAAAGGAAAATTAAATTAAAAAAAATAATCACATCACAAAACAACAATCACTTTGGGTAGAAGAATATATTATAAATTAAATTAAAATTTAGAAAATTAAATAATTTTGTATACCTTGAAAGAAAACATGCTTCTTTTTACCAAACAACTTATATAAATGCCTAAAACATTAATCTTAATCGTAAATAAATTTTAATGAATACGAATAAATGAATTTTTTTCTTCTTTTCTACAACCAACAATTAAATTCTCTTCTCTTTACCTTACCCAAATACAGACAATTCCACTTTCCTTGAATTTCATTTCTTTTCTTTTTTTTATTTAAGTTCTGATTATTGCAAAAGTCTAAAGCAAATCGAATAATTTGTGAAAATGATAGTCAAGATATGGGTCTATCCCATCATCTCAATATAAAATAAAGAAATTTTTTTTATGTATTACAATACAAATCATATTATAATTATTGCAAGATTTATACCAGGGTTTCTGGTGGTAATCACATCCTTGCGCCTAACTACACTAAATTATCAGGGCACTCACGGAAATATATAATTTCCCAAATAACCAAATTGTTTTTAAATAATTTCTAAAATAAGCTTGTGTTACTAGGTATGGGCAGGGTATATATAAACGGCACATTAGTATTGAAAAAACTTGTGCAGGGAGCAGTGGATGAATTTTTCTCTGTAACGAGTAAGCGAAATACGGTCTAATGAGATTGCTAGTTCAAATTCGGAGAATTGTAAATACCATACCTAAGAAAAGGGAAATTCTTCAATGCGCAATATGCCAATGCAAACTCCACTCTTAGCTATGCGATGATGTCGAACAAAAAATATAACATAAATTGGAAACGACTTGTCACACTGCAAGCAGTGGAAAATTAATCACTTCCTGACGATTGAAAATTTATAAAAAATAAAAAAAAATACAAAATTTTTTTTAAATAAAATATTTTTGTGATCGTTTGATATCGTTCGACTTATAAAAACAGGGGGATTACGATTACGATAAACGTTCAGATTTCTCTCAAACTTTTGCTTTGTTTTGTTAAAATGGCATGGGAATCAAACTAGACATCGTTTAGAGAAATAGTAAAAGAACTGTTTTTAATGTAATTAATCTCACAAGTTAGGTCATTATCAAATCGATTTCCATATAACATACCTATCATGACATGCGGAATTGTTTAGTAAAAAAGCAATGGTAATTAGCAAAAAGCAGGTTGCATCTTTTAAAGCCAAATTAAAAAAGACAATATTTGGAAAACTTATTTCATTACATTGTTTGGTAAATTTCATTAAAAAAATGAAATATAAAAGCATTTAAGGAGATATTAAGGTATTTGTTGTTTTTATTTTTTACATAAGAAAAAAGAAATGAATTTTTTTTGAATTATTTTGAATATAAATCTCAATAAATGGGATGCCAACACATATGTTTATTTCCCCTACCTTGAGTTAAGAAGTTTGCATGGCGAAATGAGTTTAATAATGTCGTTAATAACAGTTACGTGATAGGCCGTCGTTCTATTGTAAAACTTTAGTCTAACGGTATTGCTTTAGAAGCACAAAGTAAACCTTTGTACACACTTTGAACTCTTTTTTGTGGACACAAATGATAGTTTATGGCAAAGAAATCTTAGTATTACGTGATCTCACACGTATAAGTTTGTCACGAATACTAATATTAATATATTAATTAGGAGTACTATACGGTACACGGATTGTCTTGACATGAAATTATCTAGGCTGCTAGATAAAAAAAAATTAATTAAACCCAATATCTATAAAAAAAAAAAAAAAATTAATTAGAAGTATTAGGTTATGTATGCATGCACTAAGTACCCGTATTTATTCTGCCTGCAGTTTTGTCCTATAGTTCGTTTTGCAAATAGGTTTTCAGTGTATAAAGACTTCAATGTTATACGCTGATATTTATGTTTGCAGATATTATTTGTGTATACAAATAAATCTTCTGTATTGTTACAAATTACAAAATTCCAATTGGCCTTTTGTTTTCTTACTATGTATAGTTAAAATGTATAACTAGATTCAATAATTTATTATATTAAATTTTGTTTATTTTTATAATTTTTCTTTTGTATTCCAACATTTTGGAATTTGGGGCGGAGCAGAGGTGGTGGTTATGCTATTTTGTGGTTTTTTGCTTTATGCATTTATAGTACACAACATTATGTATACAATAGAGAATTACTGCTTGCAGTAGACAAGGGTCAATGGGTTATGAGATCAGTACTTTTCTTTGTAGTTGAAGTATTTGCATTGGTATTCGTAGTGGTAACAGTAGCTGTAAGGCTTATAGGTAATGATGAGGCAGTATGGGAGGAGGTGTTGTTTAAACTAGGAGGTGTAGTATTAAGTAAACGGAGTGGAGAAGTGTTGACCGAAACAACGGTACTGTTTACTAGGTTACGTGCAAATGAGGGTGCAATTAGAGCGCAAGAACCAAAAGTGTGCTTTGGTATAGCTTGGTGTGACAGGAATATTGATGTAGCCGATGCTACCGATGACAAAGGAGCACTTGCAGCATTGGCGGCTACAACATTATTACTGTGCATAGAGGATGTGGTAGCGGAGGGAAATTTTGCCGATAGAGTTTGTTGAAATGAATTTGGAAGTTTTTGATTGGTTGTAGTAGTACGGACAGACGACATCATAGACAAATTAAGCGGTTCTTTTAAGGGCTCATCAAGTGCAAACATTTGTTGTATGCCACCACTACAAGCTGAAGCAAAAGATAAGTTAGTGGCTGAAGATGAAAGAGGCGGGGAAATGGACGTTGCTGCAACAGTGGAAGAAGTAAGAGAAATATTTACCATGGAAGTACTAGAGGCTGCTGACGTAGCTGCTGTATTTAGAAAAGTTGTACTTGTTGTTGTATCTAAAGGAGTTGAAGTTATTGATTCATTAAACGAATCATCAATTAGACTACTTTCATTCATTGCAGTAGCAGTGGGTGGAATGTCAATGGTATGCGTTTCATTACCAAATATTAAACGTAAACGTTTCTTTTGTGGAGTTAATGAATTCACAACTGTATTAGACGGGGGAGGTGGTGGTGTCGTTTCTTTGGCTTCTATTATATTGTTTTCAATATGATGTTCTATTTCCTCTATTGAAGATAGATTACGCCTATGATGTCTACGATGATGGTGATGATGACGTTCTTTCGATTTATGACGTTTTTTTCTTTTATGCGGCATACCCTCTTCGAAATCTAAACCATTTTCTGTTATACCCTCCATACGTAATATTTCATATTCTACCGGTTCTGAATGTGATGAGGATCGACTGCAAGTAGATCCGCCTGTAACACTACTACTTTCATCACTTAAACTAGTACCCGATTCTATAACTTCATCTAAAATTGGCGATCTTTTCATTCGCAATGTGAGCTTAAGTCTTCTTTCTGGCGTTTTAAGTAAAGGTTCAATGGCAGCCGGTCCATTTGAGCTTGAATTTAATGTAGATTTAAAAGAATTGATGCAAAAAGAATTTGTACTACTCGTGTTACTGATAGTTTCACTTTTTGTATGTTGACGCTTGCGCAACATTGTACCAGAAGAATTGTCTGATATCACAGATTCTTGGGAATAACTATTACGACCTCCAGGACGTCTCAAACGTTGTTGCAAGGTAGGTTCTTCGATAGCACTACTAATAACATTATTGAATAAAGACTTACTGCTACTGTTACAACTACTACTATTAGTACTGCCTTTGGCAACTTCTTCAAATGATTCCATTAGATTCTTTTTATAACTAGGAGAGTTACTAATCAACCTATTACTACTACTATTATGGCATTTTTCTAGGATTTCATTATAATGTAACTTCTCGTTATTGCCAATACTGATACTACTACTACTACACCCACTGCCATTACTTTTCATATTACCATTCCTACTTTCTTCGCTCTTCGTCAATGGTTTTTCATAGTTTGAAGTGGCATTTGTTATTGTTGTTGTAGCTGTTGATGATGATGATGATGAGGAAGAGGGTGATGGTGATATAGATGATGCTGCTGCAGTTTCACTGCGTTTTGCATGTAAATTATGATGATGGTGGTGATGATGACTATGAGTCACTGTTTGACCATTATTTGTATGCTTAATGTTAAAATTTGTAAAAGGTTTTGTATGTTTACAATTTACAATTGAATGAGGATTTTCCTCCGTAGATGCTGTTATCGTGGCTGTGCTTGCGGCAGGTGTACTTTCAACTGATGATAATGATGGCGCAGATTGATGGTGTCTCAAAACTCTTGTCGCCATTGAGGTTGTTAACATCGTTGTTAGGGCTCCATTACGCGTTGGCCGTTTTTCGTGCTGTTTAATTGAATCATTTTCATTCGAATGCATACGGTCATTATGTTGTGAAGAACTATGTAATGTCTCCCCTCCTGATGACAATTCGATATCAGCTTGTTCTGGTTCTGATTCTGAGATTGAAATAATATTCTCATCAGTCTGCTGATGATCGGCCAAATGATTATCACATTTTGAACTTAATGCTGCCGCTGCAGTGGAACGGGTATGACGTGTTGTTAGGCTTGTACTGGAACGTGTGTTTTTGCTGGTAGAGTCCATTTTATTGTGTGTCCCTGAAACACCACCATTTTTTCTTTGATTTCTTCTTGTCGTTGTTGCTGCACCAGTTTTAGGCTCATCCGCCATTGCCGCCTTTGCACTTGAACCCCTTGATGTGGCGTTAGCTAAACTTGCAAATTCCTCTGTAGACCCTGAAGAAATTGTACTACTTGTACTATTAACGCGTGCTGATTTCCGTAATGATTCACGGTAACTGCGTGGAGTGGTTTCCACTGATTTGTTGTTCGATTGTTGTAAATTCGTTTCATGATGTTCTGTTTGATCCGTCGACTGTTGCTGCTGCATTTGTGTATTGTGGTGAATGTTATGTAAATGATGTGGCGTATGTTGCATAGCATTAGCCATAATCATCTCCGCATCGTATTTTGTCATACCCTTTTGACGTAATTCTTGCATTGTTAATGGTGTTACAACTACCGACGGATGTTTCTTTATACTTTCTGGCGATCCGGGATCTAATTTTTTATTTGCATTACTGTTGACGTTGTTAGTATTAAGATTTGTAGTGACTGTTGTGTTCCCTGAGGAGTTATCGCTTAAAGCTCCATTTGTGAGATCTGTATTCGTAGAGTTTGTTGAATTTGCTCGACTTTTAATGCGATTTATGCGATTATCCGTTTCTCTTAAACGATAACCACCACTAGCATTTGGATCTCCCACGACACACGCTCCATTTAGGCCCAAACTCAATGCTGTATCAGAACCATACTGACCATTGCCGCTTTTACCAGCAAATGCTCCTGTACCTCTTCGTTCGCAGGTCTCACACTCACAATAGCAATTACCGTCGCCAAAAAAATCTTCACCATAAAAACAGGTGATTTCTTCTCCAACTTCTATGTCACGTAATACTTTAACGCAGGCAGTGTCTCTTCCGGTGGCAACGAATTTACAATTGGCACGACAATCATGATTTATGTATGCTGCCGGTCCTAACCACAGTTGGGCACAGTTTTTCCGACAACTATACATAACTGAAAAATCATTTTTGCCCGAATGTAATAGAGCGGCTTCTTCCGCTTCAGAAAGCTCAGCTATGCAGCCCACTAAACACTCAATTTTATCATTCTTTTGCCATCTTTTAGTGGCGCATATTTTCGCACCCTTCTGACCTTCAAGCGAATAACGATAACAGGCTTCTATAACAAAACCACTATCCTTATCGAAAACTCTCAAATAGCGAATTATCTAAAATAAAGTATTTAATAACATTACTTTGAGAATATCTGCGATTTTATGGAAACATCAAAACTTACATGATCATGCAGTCTTTTTATAGACATTTTATTTTTATTTCGATAACTTCTTGGCAACCAAGGCCCACTAAATATTTTCTTAACAGCCACTTCGTAGTTTTGCGTTTCTATAAATTCATCAACGATGGCTTTAAGCTGGGCCGTATCCACTTTCAGCGGACGATAGCGAATGTTCATTTTGTGCGTTTGGAAACCCAGATGAGGATCCAATATTAATGATGTGGCTAAATCATCATTTTCCGATAATTCCTTTGGCGTCATGCCGGTCGATTGAGATAGTCGTGATACAATGCTATTTGTGGAGCCATTGATACCACTGAGAGGCAGGAGGTAACTATTATTCGTACTGCCATTATGTCCGTTATAATGACCATTTGAAGACATTGAATGTGTTTGTTTGGCGGCAGTGGCACCACTACTTAACGTAGTAGAATTCGTAGTAGTGCCTGTGGCAGTGGCAGCCGCTGAAGAATTTCCGTATTTACTAGCAGTTTCACTACGGCGGCTGTGATGTGAACCTACAACCATTCTGTATTTCAGTCTAAAACAATAATAAATAGTTTACCGTTACTTTTTTCTTTTTGCAATTCAAAAAGTTCAGTCAATTATAAAATAACAGTATTTTATCAACAACACTGTGTGGTAGCTTAGACAGCAACCTTCAACAAAACAGCTGATAGCAACTCTGACAAATGGTAGAATGACAACCAGCTGTTCAGTGTCGTATTTGAGAATTAAAGGGTTTAAAAACTAAAATCTTAACCCAGGTTAAGTCGTTATAACTAAAAAAAAAAATTAAAGAAAAAAATATAGTAAAAATTATATTTTCACATTAACACATTGCATTGATTGTACTGTATTTTGATCCGAGAATTTTATTTAGATTTATTGAATTGTTCTTGATAATTGTTCTTATTCTTTATACATGAGTATTCTCTGTCACAAACACACGTTTTCATTTATTCTTTCTTCGCCATATTTTAGAACATGAGATCGATTATCGATTAACTTACTTTGCGGTCACAGCTATAATTTACTGACACATTTGTTTTTATTTTTAAACCATAAATAAAATTTTAATTTAAATTGCCATTCATTTTAATGCACAACTGGTTTTCTTAATTTGCAATAAAATTACAATTTAAAAGTACGTTAAAAATTTAATAACATAAAAACAAAGAGCGCATGAAGGAAAAAAAGTAAGAGAGAAAGAAATGTGGACAAAGAAAACCCTAAATATCAACAAAAAAAAATTACACAATTAGCACTATATTTATCTCGCTCTAACGCCCGTTAACCATAACACACATTTATAACACTATTTCACTCCAACGCGGCGAATTTACAGGAAAAAGCACGATAAAATCAAGAAAAAAGAACATACGCTCATTAAATACAGATGAAAATGGCGGCGTCGGTTCAATATTAATGATTTTTTCTTTCTTTAGCATAAGCTCAATTCGTTTCTTCTGTATGTACATAAAATTACCTTTATATTAAAAAATATCAGCTTTAATAAAAAAAAGAAAGACGTTGCTTTGCGTACGATATTTTCCAATGCAGACTTGTATAAATTTTTTCTAGATACAATCACTCGGTGTTTGCTTTATTTTCAAGTATACATTTTTGAAATTTTTGTTTAGAATACTTTATTTGATGAATTTGCTAACTTTTCATACCGATTTGTTTAATATTAATGGTCACTTTGTTAGCTTCATTTTGAGATGGTACACATTTTCTGTTTTTTCTTATTCACACAAAAAAAAACACACAAGCCAAACCGATAACCGATGTGTGTCTGGCTTTAAAAGTTCGTTTGCAGAGAATGAATTTTTTCTTTCTGCTTTTCTGAGCGAATTCTCAACTGCTACGTCGCTGTCTTATTGCGGTTGCTGCTTGCGACGACAACGATTATTGCCGAGTTTTAACGCCTTCTTTGACGTCGTTGTCTAAACGTCCGTCTGTCCGTTTGTCTACCTTGTCTGTCTGTCTGCCAGCCAGCCTGCTTGCTTCTTCTTCGTGTCGTCACACTGTGGCGTGCAAGAAGTTGCGTTATAAAAAAAACCTTTTTTTCTTGCTACGATATCTTAAATTTAATAACACTTTTCACTTTATTTTACTGTTCATGTTGATATAACGACAAGCAAACGTAGAAATTTATATTAAAAGTATAATAAATTGCTTATTTTAATGAAAATCTTTGTAATGAATATTTTTTCTGTGCGATTGCTACACACACATTTCAGTTTTTGCAAAAGAACTAGAGAAAAAGAAGAGTATGAATATAGTCAGTGTAAAAAAGAATTGTCTCTCACAGTGAGCATAGTTGTTTTACAAAAGTCAATTTGTAGCCATAGAAATAATACGTTGAAAAACATCACTGTGTCAGTTATGTGAATTCATTATGCGGGTTTATTAACCACTGATCTGTCAATAAGCAAAATTTCTTTACCACTATAAAAATTATGAAAAACACTGTAGTCGTCATGCCGTCTAAAGTAAAGTACCAGCCCGAGAACCCATCTAGTCCAGTAATATAAAAACCTGTACTCTCTAATAGGAGACTTCAATTTTTGTTAGTGTTATCGATATTTAAAATTTCTTACCTTCAACTCTGCATAAACTTAATAAAGTGTGTTGGTAACCCTATAGGAGACGTCATAATTTAAAATTCTATTTAAAACCTGGTTATTTTTTAAATTTTAATTTGATTATGTCTGAAGTCGAGGAAATTACTAAAGATTTTCGTGATATATTTTGTCACTACAAGGAAAACCAAAATCGTAGTATGTTCCAAGTTCTAAATGAGATTAAAAGCAGTAACTGTAAACACAAGGAACGTACCCTTTGTATTCAAAACAAAATGAACTGGTTTGTTGGAAGACTACTACTATATATAAGTAAATTGAACTCTCTGATAATCTTTAATTATTTTTCAAGTATAACTCGCCCTACCGGATTCTATAAGACACTACTATGTGCGATTTGCTTCGTTTTAACATCTGCAACGTACGGAATGTGGCTAATTAGACGCTACAATCATGCGAATATATACGGTGGTTGTCCTACATCATTTTTCTGGCCTTTCGAAGACTGTCCTGTGGCTTATTAAAACAACAATTATGTGTATATTCCACAAGAAATAAATACTTGTTTTATAATGGAAACATGCTTCTTTACAATATTCACATAAAACGTAACACCATATCTCCGTATACGAGTTACTTATTACTACAGAGGTATTATAAGGAAACTTTATAACAGCGTTTCTCTCTAATTCATTGTCGTTAGTAGGAACTGATAAATTAAGACTCAATATAAGTATGCACTCATGTATTCCTTGGAAACCTCTTCTTAACTGCACCTAAGAGTAGATCCGGGCAAACTAAGAAGAATAGATCCCCCGGAAACGTTTTGCCACTTGCAATAACAGATTCGATTAATCAATCTATTATTTCCTAAGTAGGTTTGTTAGTCACATTGGTTTTCGGTCATACCAACCAAATCTCAAAATGATACTGATTAAGCTGGAATAGAGCGTAGTATGAAACAAAAAATTTTTAAGTTAAAATTTGCGAGTTAAATTTTTTTGACAAAATGTTTGGCTCTGTTGTAATAAAAACAAAATGGACAGTATATTTTCTATCGTACTGTTGTTCAGTGTTGCCGGTTTTGGTTATTTCTAATCAAAACTGGTTATTTTATTGTTCATTGTATAGATGTGGATTCTGGTTTTGGTTACTTTTTTGTTGTCAAAAAATCTAATTAATTCTGTTTAATTATTGTGTAAAAACTAAATATGAACAATATTAATCTTTAAAAAATAGAAAAAAAATTTGTAAATTTATTCCTATTTTCGTGATTACTTTTTCAGGATTTGATTGATTTTTTCTTCCTGGCAACACTGATGGGTTGAAAATCCGTTTTAGTTCGTTCAAATTGGAATTGAAATAAATACGCACATTTTTTTTTCGCTAACGATTTATATAAATAAAATTTAAGCCCGTGTTTCAAGAAGGAATTTTTATTGGTAGTGTGTGTGTGTGTGGGTTTGTCTTCTCGCTGTGTTGCTTGTTTGTGCGTTTGTGGGTGGTGTTTGTCTTTCCGAATGAAGTCGGTGTTTGTTCGTTGGGCGTCTCGTCGAGAACTTGTTTTGTGGTGATGTGATGATTATTCGAGAACACGCTGTTTGGTGTTTGTGTTGGTTTGGTGGCGCCCCAATTAATTAATTTTTTGAATTTATTTTTAGTGAATTTTTGGGAACTGTGGTGAATTTATTAATTATGGTGAGTTCTTGGGTGGTAAGTTTTACAAAGTGTGGTGAATTTAGTCAATAAGGTGAATAAAATTGAAATTCACCAAAGTGCCTTTATTCGAAATAGGTACTGTATTAATATCACTTCACTGTTAGTGCTGAATTAAGAGGTGCGTGTCCAGAAGAAGTAATTTTAAACTCCATTAGTGGAGCCATTGGGTTCCAACGAGTTCACCATGAACAAATTAGTGTGGGAAACAGCGATGGGTGGGAGGAGTAACCAAGTGTTGCCATTGTGTCATATAAAAAGTTAAAATTAAAAAAATATTGTGTAATAAATATAATTTAAATTTGAGAAAATAAAATAAAAAACTGCGAATTTAGTTCTGGTTATCTTCTTTCTTATTTGGTGTGGTGATTTATTTATTTGTTCACAAAAGTTGGTTATAATATTTTTTATTGTCATGGCAACACTGATACTGTTCTTTGTTTAACAAAGGTTGTGAATAACAGGAGTATGTCAAATTAAATTTTAAAAGTACAAAACAAGGCGAATTCATATATATTTCGCCCTGATACAAAAAATGTTCTTATTAATTAAATTTTGAAGTAGCATGGCAACAATTCATTAAAAGAAATCAACCCTTTAAGGGGCATTACCGCATATTAAATATGCAGATCAAACCGATCTTTCTGTAATTGTGTTAATAAAACCAAGGTAAGTCCGAAATATCGAAATTATTTGATTTTCCCTATTAGCGCTTCAGAAATCATATGTTCTCTTCTTCTACACAACAACTATTAATAAGAAGCCTGAAGGTTTAATTTTAAAGTGTCACCTGTGCTAAGCAAAATAAATAAAATCAAGAAATATAAAATTTTGATCAATTAATTTTAATGTATGCAACTATGCAACTTAGCAACACTGTTTATATTTCACCACACATACTTTCTTTTACAACTCAGTGAATTTGCTGTAATTATGAACAGAAAAGTTATAACGCATTGGTAGCACTCTCTCTACAGTACATATCGACTGACAAAGGAGTTGAACAGAAAAGTTTTGCTGACAAATTGATGTAGTGCACTGTTATAATAAAAAAAAAATACAAGAATTTATCGACAAAATTAAAAAGCAATATTTCTAACATATAGGTAAGTGTATTTTACAACAAAATAAACATTTTGTTAATATTTTATTAATAAATATGGCATAGTTTGGCTAAAATTGCCCTGGGCTATAGAATTCGCCGCAGTAAAAAGTGACGAAAATAAAAATAAACGATAACAGCAACAACAAATAGCCGTTCACCACCATTTTCTTAGCCACAAAAGGCTTATTTTTATTTAACAGCTGAATAAAGGAATTTTTCTTTTGCAGTATAGTATTATAAAAATATTAACCAAGATGCCGAACATTAAGTTGCAATCATCCGATGATGAGATTTTTGATACTGATGTACAAATTGCAAAATGCTCAGGCACTATTAAAACTATGTTGGAAGATTGCGGCATGGAGGATGGCGATAATGCTGTAGTGCCTTTGCCGAATGTTAATTCAGCTATTTTACGCAAAGTTTTACACTGGGCCAACTATCACAAAGATGATCCCCAACCACCAGAGGACGATGAGAACAAAGAAAAACGCACTGATGATATTTCTTCGTGGGATGCGGATTTCTTGAAGGTTGATCAGGGTACGTTATTTGAATTAATTCTGGCTGCCAACTATTTGGATATAAAGGGTCTATTGGATGTAACTTGTAAGACGGTGGCAAATATGATTAAAGGCAAAACTCCAGAGGAGATCCGTAAAACCTTTAATATTAAAAACGACTTTACCCCAGCCGAAGAAGAACAGGTGCGCAAAGAAAACGAATGGTGTGAAGAGAAGTAAGAGTAGTGTTGCTCCGTACGACTCGGAAGACCAAAATTGATTACACAATACAAATCTTGGAAATATAGAAACTATTATTATTTAAGCTTCTCTATGTCGTATAATTTATTCTCTATTGTTTTATTTTATTTTTTCGTTTTGTACTAATTAAAGCAGCATTTGTCGTCCCGTAAATATTACAGTTACAAGTTTTAAATTTCAAACATGCGGACACTTGCTCATTTAATGTAATAAAAATAATTATAAAATAATAACGGTACGTTTTTATTATTAATTATTGTACTTCCAAATATCATCGTAACACCGTATGACAAATGGCTGATTTATTTTTCCCCCGATGAAATCATTACTTAATTGCGGTAATTTGAATTGAATGACCTCAATTCTTGTACTCTTTGGTTTGCCGATATGCAAACTCTTAGTTCCCATAATGTTGACTCAAAAATTATATGTTACTGACTGGACAAGCTTAATCAGCCAGAGGAATAGGAGTATATTCCTGAATTCCGCGTCATGAGGAAATTGGAGCCAATGAGCAGGAATATCCTTCGTCGCTGATGGGAGTAATATATCAGAATATTTCTGAGTAGAGAAGTTTGGAAAGGTTTATTTAGGGAAAATGAAAAAAGCCAGAGACTTCTCAAACTAGATTCAGTTGAGATAATCTAAACTCTTGCCAAGTAATTATTATGGGCGGAGGTTAGATCTTCAGGTGGGGCTTTGTAGACTAGAAGAACCTTTGTACAGAATAAGAATTACTTCAAGTTCTATATGTAGATTCTGTGATATGGAGAACAAAGTATCAGAACACCAACTTGGAATTCGTCCAGATTTAAAGAGTTTCAGAAAAAAGCATCTGAAAGCTTATCAAGTACAAGAAGTGAGTATGAAGTGAGCCATTAATGCCTATTCAGGGCAATGCAACATGTATAGAAGCCTACTTGTTTTTAGATTACGATTGAAGATTATGGATTGAATGGTGGTATGTGGTTTTAGCAATACTTTGCCAAAAGCTACATAACACAACCAATTAATTCCTTATTTAAAGGATAATACGATTTAATATAATTAGGCTTTTTCGTGCGTCTATAACAAGGACCGTGTCTATGAAAATGATTATTGGAGTACCTGAAAATCGAAATTCGTAAAGTTATTGCCAAGATATCACTTAAAACATGTGAAACAATGGTCTGAAACTACATGAAAAAGGACAACTGCCGAACCAATCTAGAAGTGCTGCTAATTAATTTAGAAATGATAATGGTAATAGCATTGTAATCCCTACATAATAACAAGTTTAAAGAATTATAATGAAACAAATTAAACAAAAACCAAATTTAGTTGCAGAATATGCTTTCGTTTAATTATTGACGGAATTTAAATCATAACGTTTATTATTTGATTTCCAAGTCTGGCAGCTTAATTTATATTTAGATGAACATGTGGCAGCATCCTTTAAGCTCTTTGCAAAAAAATGTCAAATTGTGAGAGAACTTTAATTAATTTCATTTAATTAACATCGTGTCTCCCAAAAAAGTGTGCAAAAAGTAAACAAATATAAAACTATTATTAAAAAAAAGTTGTTGTTAATGTGTATTAAAGTGAATGTGATAAATTGTAAGAAAAATTAAGTGAAGTTACAAAAAATTGATAGCGAAACTATTAAAATAAATTGTAACCAAAATTAGCCATTTTATAAAATATGTCTGACCACTAACGCCATGTTTCCTACGTTAACGACGGAGTCTCACACACAAAAATCATAGATAAAAACTTATGAATAATACATACGGTATGTATAAATAAACAAAAGGAAAAGAAAAAGGTTTTGCATATTGTATTAAACTTCAGAAAATAATAAAAAAAGCAAATGAAAATTATGACCTAAAGAGAATTGTTATAAATGTTTCATACGCGCGAAAAAA
Source organism: Sarcophaga bullata (assembly GCA_005959815.1). NCBI lineage: Eukaryota > Metazoa > Arthropoda > Insecta > Diptera > Sarcophagidae > Sarcophaga > Sarcophaga bullata. The sequence continues at coordinate 28,189 of QOCX01001159.1, read as the reverse complement.
TAAGAATTTAACGAGTGACAATAATAACGCGGCCGTATAACAGCAACAGCAATATAAGGTTATGAGAATCTAAAGACAAAACAACAACAAATACAACGACTGTGGCATAAGTAGCAACAGCTTGAAAAAATATTCACCCAACAACAATAATATTGCGTGAACGGCAATTTAAGAAGAAGAAAAAAAAAAAATTCCTCTCTCTATTTGCTTTTGTTTTTGCTTAACGTATGAGATTTTCTTTAAATTCTTTCTTTTTGATTAATTTCTCTTACGCTGTGTTTTTGAATATTTGCTTTGGTTTTTATAGTTTCTAAGTGATTTAACGACGCGTTTGCTTTTAAGTAAACAAAACTCCAAACTCATTTCTTTCTTCAGATAAAAAAGAAAATTCTAAATTTAAACTCAATTGTGCTAATAAATAGTAAAATTATACAAAAAATAAAAAAAAATTTGATTAAATTAAAATGGACAAGTTTTTGCTTGCAAAAGCAATTTCTCATCACATCTGAATAAATGTTTACATTTAACCCAATACCCTAAAAAGAGAGCTGAGAGTGATTTTGATTTTATCTCCGGCAAATAGCCTGCCATAAACAAAACAAAAGAACAACAGAAACATACAGTGCTGCCAGATCTTATGTGTTACAAAAAATTCATTCATAAAAATTGTAATTTCTTTTCGTTTAAATACTAATTAATAATAAATAGTGTTTTTTTTTAAGTGTTAAAGTGATAAAGTGAAAAAGAAAAGTGAAAAAGTGTTAGGTAAACAGCAAAGAATACAAATATCATTGCTTAATTTATACATGCTTATGTATAATGGATCATTTTCAATCAACGTTGGATCCACGCAAACAGGAGCTCTTGGAGGCGCGATTTATAGGAGCACGGGTAAGTTTCGTTCTTTACATATTTATTAAATAATGATAAATACAGAAAGACAGTGTTCAGCCAAATTACATTCTTACAAATCTAGTCAGGGTATACTTACATCAACTCTTATTAGCAAGCCTTGAGTTTTTAGTCGAGGTATGAAAAGACAATGTAAAGAGATCTAGACTCCATTCAGCAGCAATTTAAATATTAATGAAACAAAAGTTTAGTAATGGTTCAAAAGACAGTTGAAAGAAAAATTTAATAAAACTGATTTGATGTGTGTGAATCACCCCAAAATATGTGACGCCTATATTTCAGGTTCAAAATTAAGTTAAATAATAAGCATATGAATCTATGCTTTCAAAAAAACTTCTTATTGTATTATAAAGCTTGGACCTTGTTACCCTGTACGGGATACAGACATACATACATAACATAATTGGCCATTACAACCCTTCAGTCAGGATTACGGCCTAGCTTCTCACACCATTTATGTTGTGTGTGCTAATTTTTATACATGAGTGGCGGGACCTACAGTTTAAAGTCGACTCCGAACGACAGATTTTTTTTTGAGAAACTTTTCATGGCAAATTTTATTTACTCTCACAGTTTTTGCCAGAAATCTGCTGAGAGGAAGTCGCCGAAGAAATATTTTTTTCATATTTCGTTTTTGATGTCTGACCGGGGATTCGAACCCTGGCCTTTCGTCTAATAAGCCAACACACTACCTACTAGACTACGGCGACTTCAACGGGATACAACGTCCCTTAAATGACCGCACCTTTGTTGGTTTTGAATGCAGCTCCACAAAAAATGATAGACCTCAATATCACATGATCGTGGTGATCATTTGAAGTTGACAAGCTCGTTTATTTAATTTAATCATTCAGAAAACTTTTTATGCATAATAGTATATAAATCGGTCGTGTTAGGAGAACCATGGTACCGCCCAGTTCATAATAATCAATTACAGCCCAGTTTCACATCCGGACTATAGTACCCATCAAATAGTAGCTTTTACAAATAGGTTCCGCTAACCCTTTATGGTATAGCTTTGATTGCTGATGCGCTGAGCCTGAAGTGAATCTGCTGCAGAAAATTATGTTACAAAAATCAGCATTGAAAGCACCTTCACGTTAGCTTTGGTTCATTGTTCTCGAACGATTAGACTGTCTAGCGCGGTCTACCAAAAGCACGCGCCGACGTCAATGTATCAAACGAAGTTTTGTTTTAGTCTTATGAAAATGTCAATCACAAATAATATGAAGCCCTGATAATCATGATAAGTGACTTTGTATTATCACAGTTTGAATTAATCTTATTAACGCTTTATTTGAGTACCATTATTTGATTTGAATATTAGAAAAGTAGGAAAATAGTAGATTTCATTAATATAGAGATTTTAAAAAATATTTTTTACCATCGTGGTTTAAGTTCATTTTGATTCTTTTATCCCAAATAAAATCACGGCATACTTTTTCTAACCCAATGGCAACACTCTCTCCTTTGTAAATTTTCTTTTGATATTTCCCTAAATGTTTTTGCATGATACTACTATTCTTTTACTTTTTTGTTGCGAACTTTCGTATGTTTTAACATTGTTGTTGTTACTTCAGTTACAACTAATTTCGTTTTCTTTGAATTCAATTTTCAACGCTGCACTATATGGTTGCCTTTAATGTTTGACTGTTGTGTTGGTTGTTTGTTCTGTTGGTATTAATAGACTTGTTCGTTATGAATGTTGGTTGTTGTTTCACAAGGTTGTTATTGTTGTGTCTTTCGTTGGTTGGATCTAAAGTGGTGTTATGGTGGTATTTGGTTGTGGCTACAAGTTAGATTTTGAATTTTTCTACAAATTCATTAAGTTTTAGCTCTTGCCTGTTGACTGAAACGCGTGCTGGTCGGCGGTATGATGATAACATGTTCTTTCAGTTTATTAACATAATACGTCCGTAGTAGGCCTACAAAAAAAGGATGAAAGCAAATGATTCCGTAAGATAAGTTATTTTAGAGTTCAATTATTATTATTGTTCTGTTAAGTTCAGCAATGGTTCTGTTACGAATTTTGGTTTTTATCTTTGCTAATTAAATTTGAATTTGTCTTTACACATGTGTAATGTAAATTTATTTGCTAGGTTTTATTAATTACAGTTAGTAAGTTATTCTCATCTTAAGAATAAAATATTCAACACAATCTTTTTGGTGAAAGAGTGTGTTAATTATCAGACCACCACTTTTTTTTTTTGTTAGGGCACAACATGTAAATTTTGTGATAAATCATCAGAACACATTCTTGGAACTCTTGGGGCATTAATGCATCTCAAAGGGAAGGACCTAAGTAATATACATAGGTTTGTCAAGGTAATAGGTATACCCTGTAAAGTATGTGGGGAGTACAATAGACCTTATTGTCGCAGTTTGAGAAACTGGAAGAGATTAAAGTAACAAACAAAACAAAAAATAATACACAGCATATCTGTGCCCCATGCAAAAGTAATCGAATAATTTTTTGTATTATATTAGCTTGTACATACATATGTACATATGTCGTGGTGTAATTCTGTATATTTAAATATTATTTATTTATAATTTTAAATTATTAAATTATTATTATTATTATTTATTAAATGTTCTATGGCGCATAAAGTAACAGTTTCATCAGCATACTTGCTGGCCCTGTGTTCAACATAATCAGATAAACAAAATATCCGATTTTTAAATTTTTCGTTTTTTTTTTCGCAAAAGCCCTCAATCATTTTAACACTTTTAAACCATAATATTTGCCGCAATTAATTTAATCACCTTAAAATATATTCTAAGGGTTTCATAACGAATGTCCTGGTATACAGGAATACACAGGAATTTGTTTGCTCTGGGAAAAAATCGAGAGAGAGAGAGAGATTTTTAAAATTGGGTTAATTCTCTGTATTTCATTAAAGTGCAACAAAAAAAATTCTGTCCTGTTTTGTTACATTTCTATTCTCATACATGGATATATATGTATGTAGGTACACACATACATCTTGTGTTAACTAGTCAGTCATTGCTTTACCTTGGCCCTGTCTATGTGTTTAACTCTCTTTTTTATTTCTCTTATTTTCTAATTTTTGTTGTTATTTTATTTAATAAATTCAAGTTTTACCTTAATTTCAAACTCTCACTTGTACTCTCTCTCTCTCTCGCTCTCTCTCTCTATTTTCCTAATATGCAATATTCCTACATTCTGGTTTTGGCTTCAATTATTCATTTCTGATACCAATATTGTGTGCATATGTGTGTGTGTGTGTTTATATTTTTTCGCTTTTCCTTTTTGGAGTCTGTTTTGTTGTTGCATTTTTCTTTTTTTAGTTTTGGTATATGCGCAGACATGTTTATTTCGCATTTTGTAAATGGAATAAAAATGTGAGGTTACGTTTATTTATTAATACCCACCAACAACAGCAGTAGTTATACTACAAGTTTTGTTTGTAGACTGTTGTTATTGTCGTTGCAGTAACGGTTTAATGATTTCTTAGTTTCTTTTAAGTTGTTGGAACAAAATGCAGTCAGTCGCCAGTCGTTCGTTACAAGTTCTTGGCCAATTTAATAAAATTTTTTTAAGAGTAACCGGTTATGAGAACACTTGATTTTAAATTGTAGGGTTTAGATTGAGATTGAGATCTGATCAATAAATAAATACAGAATAATAAATAATTACTTTATAGCCAATTTGAATGGAAGCTTTACTGGAAAATCAAAAAAAAAAAAAAAAATACGATTTTTATTTTAAACTTTTATTGGGTAATTCCTTTGTACAAAATCCTGTTAAAGTACTGGATACTCGGTAGTCGGTTGTTCGGTTATAAATTTGGTAAAAATGCGACACACATTACTTGTTTTAAACTGTTTTTATTTGTTTTTTTTTAAAGTCATAAATTACTATTCCTTCAGGGCATAACTTCTGGGTTCTCTGAGCAAATAGCTGATTTAATCGCATTATGCAGGACCCTAGGGAATTTAAATTTACACCATAAAGAGAGTTCTGGAGATACCGAAATTGAAGATAATCTGATAATGCAGGATCCTGACCATGCCAAGCTTTTTCAGTTTCTATCGAGTCATCAAGTATATGTATGATCTTCAAAACTCGAGCTTCTTTGTGTATCCAGTATTCTTCAACGGAAACGCAACTCTTTATCATGATTTAGAAAACAAGCAAACCATTTCATTGCTGTTTTTCTTGATGTGTCCTACCAATTTTTCCAATAACCCACAACGCATTCTTAACTATTCTGTAATCGATAGACAAAATATGATGGCAATGGATGTATAACATTGAACATGCTAGTTGAACCTCTGTTTTTTTTCTGCTCTAAACGTAGTCGAATAATAATAGAATAAATATTGTAAGGAAAATATGTAGTAAACAGTTTAAGTTTTGGTGCTTATGGACACATGGTCCTTTACCACGTACAACGTAGGTATATGGGTTCCAGGGCAGAGTAGTACGTGAAGAAACCTTGTAGGGTCTTCACAAAGTGTGTCAATCCAGCCATATTTGTTTATTTCAGTGTTGATTATTTAAAGTTAGATGATTTACCTACTTTACTGGAACAGTTTGCTTAATCAAAGATAATCTGATTCTTTTTCTCAGATCTACAGTTCTGACAGATGTTCTTTAACCAAATTTCGAATCTGTCGGCATATCTTCCAATAGGGCAGTGGTCAGTGAGAATCTTGTAATGTAAAGAATGGTCTTTCAATATTGAATATACCCTCCAGTTACCAAAGAAATTGAATCTCTCATTACAAAGACTCTATCTTTGCTTCACTTTGACTGAGGTAATCGAAACGCATATGCCCTGTAACATGTCGGAGATTTCGAACTCTGTCTAAGAGTTACCTTTAAATGATCTGAAATTTACTTGTTAAACCCTAAGTATTCATGGATGAGGCACAGATGTTAAGAAGGCGTTCGTTGGGGACATGATCACTACCGGGCTTACTGAATAAATCTGGTGATTTTTACAGAAAATATCATAACCCAGCAAGCATTACAACGCTTTTAATATGGTTTTGACTTCCGCCTGCAAAAGATAGGACAGTCCAAACGAAAGTCCAACTTCCGAACTCTAAATATGTATCCAACAGCCTACAATGTTTAGCATTTCGAAGCTTTCGTTATACAACTTCGGATCATCAAACTAGAAATTTCCTAGTTGAAGGACAACTGAAAATAGCCTTTTTCATAACAAAAAAAAAACTTCTTTTCTGGATCTTTTTCCAATTTTCCAATTTTCTCTCTGTTTCCTCATTGCGTTTCTTATACTTTCGAATTTCTAGGGACTGTTGCAGAGATTCAGGCGAAAGTATAAAAAAAAACGTAAAAAATTATTGGATTTTAGTTAGAGGTTGTTACGCCAAATTGCCAAACACATAATAAAGCGACGGACAGACTAAATGGACGGGTGACTGACGATAACTGCATGTGTACACCATGCAACGCGACTAAATATTTGCCACAGCTTTAGTTTTTGTAATTATAAATTTAGTTTTGCCTTTCGCCTATTCCTATTCCTATTGTTGTTGTAATATTGTAGTCGTATTTATGCGCTGCATCCCTATATTAAGTGCTCGTGGTTTCTTATGTGTCTACATGCAATACGAGGCTTTTCAACTTCGTTAATATTAGCGAAAGCTGCTGCAATATTTTAAAATTCCGTACTTCATAATAATAGGCACTGATGGGGGCGAAGAAGATGGGCCTGATGATGGTGATGGTGACGGCTTTGGCAATGTCGTCGTTGTTGGTATCGTTTTAGCGATGACATCGTCTCTTGGCGTTATTGCTCTTGTCTGTTGTTGTAATATTTTAACAAGATTCTCAACCTAACGTTGTATTATCCGAAAAGCCTTTTGTTAATACTTCAGTTAACAAATACTGCCGTTGTTGTTGTTGTTGTTGAGGTGGATATAGTAGTTGCAGCTGTGTTTGATTAAGGCGATTTAGGGTGTGTGCGCTGAGTGCGTAGCATTGTGCCTGCATACATGGCATGTATGCAATGTTTTGTATAAATAGTGAAGGAATTCTAACGAATGCAAACACAACAGTAACAACAACAGCCAGTGTCGGAGCAATAACAACCACGACAAGTATTGTAAATTTGTTGGCAACGCCATACATTCACTCACTCACTCACTCATTCATGCACGCACTTGTACACTTAATGCTAAACCGATGACAACGTTGAAGTTGTGTAAGTTGTTGTGTAGCGTTGTAGGGTCACATAGGTAGGCATATCGTGTCGTGTCTTATTAAAATAGCAGGCGCAGTATAACGCGTCTATTTTCACCAAAAACGGAATTCGTATTGTTTTCTTCTGGCTCCAATGGTCAAATATTGTTCACAGTTCTCCTCCATCTCATTCACTTGCTCTATGTCCGCCGCAATTCTTTTTTTTTATATGTTTTTGGTATTCCTGTTCAATTCTTATATTGGATTAATTAAGCGCTTTTATTAGCTGCAGGCTTCAGTCCAATTCAGTTTGTAATCTTATAATCGAGTGGTCTTAGCAATAATTTCTGGTTGACATTTTTAGTATTTCCCAAGTTTTTGTTTCTCATTCGATATTTCTTTAACCTTAAATTTTTTATTCAAATTAAGCACAATGGCAAATGCACTATGGCCTGTAAATTACCAAAATTACGAATATTTTTCTTCTTCTTCTCTACATTCTTGACTGAACTTATTCCATGAGTAGTTTGTCGTTTGCATTTCTTTATCAGTCGATTTCACATTCTCGTAGGTGCACGAACATGCTGTCCTTTTCCTTGAGGAAGACGCCCAAACGTTTGTGATATCAGTTTATGTTATCAGTGAGTTTGCAAAGTGTGTATGGCCTATATACTGTCATTCCCGTTGATGTATCTCAATAGGTTCTAACAAAGGCATTTGTTTATAAAGGTTTCTAACAGCGCTCTGATTGAAATTGTGCGTTTCCACGTTTTGCGACCATAAACCACACACTGGCGATTAGCGGGGTCAAATCGCACTTTCTCACTTGACTTCAAATCTCACGTGCAGAATTATCAATGTGACATGATCTGCAGGGCATATAGTTCAGTACATGACTTTGGTGTTCAGATCCAGATCAATTCAGGTTAAAAGAAGTTGATAATCAGCTCCCGATGTTAACAGTGATATCCTGTCCAATGTTGTTTCCGAAGAAATATGGATTGATGACGCAACCAGCTCAAAATTCACACCAAATAGTGACTTTTTCCAGATGATTCCGTTAAAATTTGAAGGCAAATACAGTCCGAAAGTGATAAGAAAGAACAAAGATCCTGCATATATTTTTAGTTTTTAAAATGTACACCAACAACCCATAGTGTTGCCTGCTTAGTATTCTTGAATGCAACGGCAGCATTTAGTTTTTCGTTTTTTTCATCGTCTGCCTCTTATTTCCCTTCTTTTTTTGTGTTGTTGTTTGTTATTCGGGGGTATACCATGTTCAACAAACATCACCAACATCTCTTAAGAGTTGTCGGTAGTTGTTGCAACGATAACTATGTTGGCAAACAACAACAACAGCAACAACAACAATTCAGCTCAACTAAATAGAACAAAACTAGAGAACTCGTAAGGCGTGAAATGTGCACTGCTGATATTGCTTGCTGCTGCAAGCAATGTAGACTGATGGTAATGGTGGTGGTGATGGTAGCATTGAAGTTTGAATGGGATGGCCTGATGTGATGACTCGGTCTAGTCTACTACTGTTACTTTCTCTTCAACAAAAGCAAAACAAAACAGCATTCAGTATCAGCATCAGCATCAGCTTCAGCATCAACATCGGCAACAGCAACTGCAACAACAATAACTATGGCAACAACTAAAATAATACAATATTTGTAACTACAACTAAAGTTCGTACATATTTGCAAGTACATACAGGCATACGAGTATTTCTTTAACTAACTACTGTGTGCCCCGTCTGATGATGGTGGTAATGCGCTGATGCTGATACTGATGGTTAGTGGCTCTGTGTATGTTTGTATTGTTAGAGTTGCAACATGAAACGAACAACAACGAATGCTTAAAGTGTGTCTCTGCTGCATACAAACGAGTAGCATGTAGCATGTGTGTTTGTGGAGGAATACTTTACTCCTCGTCGTGTGTTGTGCATACACACATTCCTTGCCATTGCCATTGCATCCATCCAACCAACCAAGCAGCCAGCCATCCATCCATCCATCCATCCATCCATTCAACCAGCCAGCCAGCCAGCCAGCCAGCCATACATCCATTCGTCCATCCATCCATCCGTCTATCCACATTTATCGATAGTAAAAAAATATTTTTGTGAGATTTTTTCAGTTTATTGCCACGCTCCGCTGAGGTTTGTGGTGTGTATTGGTGTACGTTAAAATCGTGGTCGTCGTCATCGTATCGTCATCGCCTATAAGTGGTATAAACCGTGTGTTTTATTGTGTGTTGTGTGCAGTGTACAGTGTACAGTGTGTGTAGTATTATAATACAAAAATTGTGTTTTCATCTACTACTGCACGAGTAGTGTTTTGCAAATATTGTTGCAAGTTGTGTTCTGCTTCGCTCATTGCTCGTAGTTTTGCATTCCTTTCTTTCTTTAACTCACTCACTCGTTCGCTAGCTCGTTCACTATCATTGTAATAGTTCATAGTCATCATCATCATCATCATCATCACTATAATTATTTTGTTGTTGTATTGTTTGAAAAGTGTTGTCAATTGAGTGCTTTTTCTCATTTCTTTTTTGAGATTTTCAGTGCTTTAGTGGAAGTAGTTTAAAGTTATGTTAACGTTTTTATCTTTAACGGACACAGTGTGAAATCGTAACATCTAGGAGATACGGGTTAGAAATTCTGATAAGGCTAGTGATACTTTAATATCATACATGTAGAGTTTTCTTAGAGTAGTTTCACTATTCTGCAATTTATTTTTGTTTCAATAATTTTGTTTGTTCGATCGGCTCAAACATTCCTTGGCGTGTGATTATGTTAACTTCCATAAATTAAATTTATTTGCATTTATTGCAACCCTGTGCTCTTATGATTGGTTAGTTTTTCTTTTTCGAAACAATTTCTGACGCTAGTATAAAACTGGTGGTATTCGCGTATTCTTCGTTGACAGTGAGGAAATAAGTGTCAACGATTCTTTGTTTTTATATTTATGTTTAGTTCTGTGTTTAGACGGTTATTCCATGCAATACGTGATCGTTTTACCTCTCCTATACGATTAGCATAGTTACTGTGATACTCTCTAAGATTTCTTATATTTTGTGGCACATATGCATTGATTCCAGTGACATGGTACATTGAGTTCTTAGTCCTTTCAACGATTTAAGCTTTAATCGAAACAACATCGTGCACTACTAGGAGTTTACCACTCCAATCATCTGACAAAATCTTAATACCTGAGGTGACAGAGTTAAAAACTCCAAAGCATCGGTTTGTTCTTTCCGGGATATTTTCCTACTTAAACCGATTAAGATACACCTGAAGGTCAATGGTCAGTACAATCAAAAGTTAAGGAAAGTTGAAGATCTTCGAACTAAGTTTCAGTATAATGAAAACTCAGGAATGTTTAATGAAATGAAATTAGAAAGACATTAAAACGTGATTACCGTGTATCAACGGGAAATTGTGAGGCGTTCTTTGGCTATGGCCAGCTTGCAAGCAACTCTAATAAAAAGAAGTACTACGTATGTTTTAAAGGTCATGTCATAAAGGTCATTTGAATGCAACAATGTCTACGGTAACAAATTGTTCCACTCCTGCCACTTAACTATCTCGGAATAGCTATTTGCCCAGCATACTTAGCTCTATGAAAAGAGTCTACAAATGAACATCAGAACTCTTTAGCTTGGCCTAAACAAAAATCAAAGATATTTGGTGTAAATAAGAAGAAGAAAAAGTTACAAATTTATGTTGCATATTTGATGAAAATGAAGTATGTGGCACCAGAACTAAATGCCACAAAGAGAAATCCAATTAAAAAAATAAAACGCAAGTGATTTTGCTTTAAAACATCTTAGCACGCCATATTGGCAACACTTTTGTTTTGGGTGCTTAAAATTCTCAGCCAAATTTATTCATCACATCTCAACGTCATTATCATTATCATGATTACCAACGCCGTGTTGTTATTATCATTAGCATTGGCAAAACGCATTTTGCGCCTTGTGTACGTACTCTCATACACAACCAATGCTGCTGACTCTTATAGAGAGTCTTATAAGTATTAGTTGATGTTGTTCTTCGTTTTTTTATTGTTCTTGTTGTTGTTGTTGTTGTTGCAGTAGTTATTGCATTCAGTCTCTTGTAGAAGAGATACCACCAAACATTTTATTAGTTTTAGTAGAGATGTACTCTATTCACTACTCCCATTGCATTGGTTTGTTATTATTTTTTATTTCTTGTGTTTATTTTTCTTCTTCTTTTTTGTTGCACTTCTTTTGTTGCGTTGTATAGTGGTGTTAGTGTTAGTATTGAAATATTACTCCGAAAGAGTTATACTACTACACTCTACTGTAAAAATCTGTGCAAAATAAAAAAATTAAAAACAAAAAACAAAAAAAATTTAATAAACGTTTGAAGAATGAATAATAAATTGAAAGTGTATGAAAGAAATAATATACAATAAAAAATATTAAAATAAATAATAAATAAACAAAAATATAGAAAAGTAAATACGAATGCAAAAAAAAAACAAAAAATAGAAAATAATGAAAATGAAAATCATAACGAACTTATACGTGCCGTCTTCTCTCTTCCTCTCTTTTCCTCTCTGCATCAATTGCATGCACGAAACTCTTTATTGACATACTAGTCACAAGAAATAATAATGAGAGTAAAAAAAAATGAAATAAAATAAAATAATATGTAGATATGTCCGTCTTTGTGCATTAGTGTGTGTGTGTAAGAGTGTATGAGAATGCCTGACTGCCTGTTTAATTTGTTTTGTTTTTTTTTCTGCTTTTTTTTCGGTATTTTTTTTCGTTTATTTCTGTGGTCTTTCTCGTTTGCAAATAATTTGGTTTTTTTTTTTGCTTTGTTTTGTTGATTATAATTGCAAAATGTTTGTGATTTGTTAATAATAGTAAAAAAAGACGAACAAAAACAACAACAAAAAAAAAAATAGAAAAAAGAAATTAGAAAATCAACACAATTTCTTAAATTTTAGAAAGTGTTTGCACGAGTATGCATTGCAACATTATTTTATTATTTTTGTTGTGGTTTTTTTTCTTCTTCTTCTTTTTCTTAGCTCAGTCAACTAATATTTAACGAAAAAAACTAAAAAAAAAACAAAAAAAAAACCATCGTTTAATAAAATATCAACAACATCGACAAAAAACAAACAAAAAAAAAAACTCGTTACAAATGCCGCTCGTCAAGCAACGCAAAATGAGCAAGATGACTCGCTATAAGGTAAATTCAAATTGAATTGAAATTAATTATTATTGTTATAATTATTTGCTATTGTTTTAGCATTGATTATTTTATTAAAACAATATACACAGGAAATACTAGAAATAAATGAATTTTTTATTTTACTTTCAATTAATTGGAATTCATTTAAAATTCTTTTCAAATCAGAAGATACTCAGAATATTCAAAACAGTGTTAACAATTTAGCTGTTTTCTTTTCCTGTAAAATTTAATTTATTTTTCCTTAAATTCCTTTAATTGGAAAGGTTGTGATAACTTTACTGTGATTAAAATTATAAAGTGTGATGAGAAGAACAATTATGGAAGAAACTGTGCTTTCACTCCCTTATTTTGATAATTATTTTGATAATTTTATCCTGCATACATATTTATAAAACAAAATATTAAAAAAAAAAATTGCACAAAGAAATGCATACAGCCACAGTGAATATGTAGGTCAGGTTAGGTTTAACCGACAGCCGTCTCATTGGGCATAGATTATTTGATTTCAATAATGTGCTGTTGTAACAGCGATATTACTTATCCCGTCATACAATTACAGCATCACCATACCGAAAGCCTTCTGAAGGTGTGAATCTTTTTTTAAAATGTATCTGATCCGACATATTTTGTTCCGAAATTCTGGATATCCAAGATATCTTCTTCTTCGGTCCTCTAGCTGTATTGCAGCTTCTGCAGAAGTCATTATGAGTCGTTACGAGTCTCTGGAAGTATATAATGAGAGACCTGTGTTACCATTATAACTGCTATGAGGTTCTATGAAAATTCTGTTCGGCGTGCTGGGCCACAACTGTATGGTGCCTATTTAAATGGGTTCAGTATCCCCACATCCTTACGGAATGTACACTAACATATATTTTAGGCAGGATTATTCCGCACAGATGTAGTGTGATTCCAATGTATATCAGCTAATATTGTTCGTTTTCAAGGATTTTTTCGATGACCACGTCTTCTATTACCTTAAGGATCCGGTTGTTCTTTGAAGAATGTGACCAAATGAGCAATTGCAATTGCTTCTGCATTTCGTTCCCTTTTCCTCATCAATTCAATGTTAGTGACCGTGATTCAAACAGAAAATCCGCCGCCAGAAGGGCATACATTTAATGTCTCTAATCTATATCGTTTAGGTCCAGGTTTTGTGTATGTGTTGAGATCAAAGGAGACTTCTAAAATTGGTTGGTTAATATCTTGGTTTCATTTGCTGAATCCTTATTCGTACATTTTTTTCTGCATAGCTTGGTATTTGTGAGATGTAGCTTTAAAATAAATGGTCTTTATTGACTGCCAAACTTTGGAAGTCACTGTTGGAAGACCGCTTACACATCTAATATTTAAATTTCAGAATAAATGGCCAAAGCATATACATATTCAACTGGGGATTTATTAAAATTTTGCCTTCTTTATTTATGTTCGTTCGCTCCTTTTATGTAAGGGTTGCTTTAAAATAATTTTTTTTTGATTTCTTTTTACATTTTTTTTTTCAAATTTTTTCTTTAAATTAAAATTCTTTTCTATTGTAAAACTATTTTAAACAACAAACGTACAGACCAGACGTTCGTATTACAAGCAAATAATCCAACAAACACAACAAAAAAAAAATTGCTCGTTTTTTACTTAATGGCTGCATGGATAGGGAAAAAAGGGGGGGAAAATGCTAAACGAACGAAACAGACTAAAGAGGGGCAAAAATAATTCATGCGATTAATTTTTCTGTACTTTAATTGGTTTTGCAAAAAAAAAAAAAAATTCAACACACTTTTGTATTTGATTTCGTATTTTCTATGAAAAAATTAAAACGAAGACCAACAACAAGAATTATAATATTGCATATAAATTAATGGAACCTCAACGACTTATAATCTCCCTGCGTTTGCATAGAATCATAAACTACGTACACTTGTGAAAAATTTAAAGACTTGGTCCCGTCACACAAGAAAAAGAGAGAGAAACTAGTTATTTTCTCTTCATTGGGTTATATCCATGGTTTGTCAGCAGGTAGCGATATTAGGCCTGACTGTGTCTAAGGATGATATCAAACAATATCTGGATCTTCTCTCTTATCTCTCAACGACACAAATATGAAGGGGGAGTTGAGAATGTCATACAAAGTCACCAGATAAATTTCGTTTTAAGGGGTCGACCCTCACCCACAATACCGAAAACATAGCCCACTAATGAGCATCGGATATTGAAGGCTTTAATACCTTGTTATCCTGAGGATTTGGAGGAGGTTTCGGCTTTTTTTTTATTTGTCTCTGCTTTAGGTAACAGTGTCTTAAAAACCAGTTTAAATAATTTGTGGCGATCATATAACTAATCGGCTACGCGGAGGAGTATAAGTATCTAATGCCTAAGTAGCTGCTTAGGCTAATAGTTTATCGAATTCAAACTGATTGCCGCGGGAGGAAGGCTCAGTGGGAAGCCAATTTAACATGGTGCCTTGATTTATGTCGTACAGAATAACAAACAATTTTTCCAGCAACGGCAGTTAGCCCTGCAGTAACGGCTCTTTACAAGTTACGTAATTTTCTCCGAGATATCCTTAAATCTTAGTGCCTTAATGACAGTTGAGTGTTATAATGTGTACAAAGCCTTCTCAGAGTCACGAAAAGTGTTGTCAGTATTGGATGTAAGAGTATATTACTTAAGGCCAACATCATCAAACGCACAGCTCTTTCAAATAAGGGCAATTGTTATAGGCTGCAAGATGCAGCCCTTGCGCTGACCAACTTTTTCTCCTCTGACTTTGGAGAACTTGGTCAGAACAGAGGCTGCGTTTACCTGTGGCGTCACATCGGGCCGCTATGCGTGCTCAAGTGCGCTTTTGATATCAAGGCTACCACTCTAACCTACCTACCTATAGGCTGCAAGTAGCAAATATACGTACACCCTTCCTTTAACGGCATGGTCCATAGGAATTTGATTTCTAGTTAAGTTGTGTTTTCGTCGTGGGTTCCTATTTCAAACACATTTCACAGACCAATCGTTTATCGGCTCTCCTCTTGTCCGAAATAATAGACTCTAATCCCTACATTCTTTCTCCCCCACAATGACATTTACTTGCTCCTTTTGTATGACATTCTCAACTTCCTCTCCATATTAATGTCATTGAGAAATACAGATATTGAATCGGCCAGTATTGCCTCGGGGCAAAGCTTAATTTCGTTACATGGTGACAAACCATCCTTATATAGTCTGCAACGGTCCACTCCTAATGTTCCACTCTGATAAAACAATTGTTTTGTACATAGTCACCAAGGTGACTATGACTACTTCACCTTCTGTATTCAAGCGTTGTTGAAGAGTTTTCGAGGTTTCCCATTCATTTAAACTACCATTTACCATAATGCATTAGTTATCGATAACATGGTCGCTAGTATTAATCACCCATCAGCATGTGAGCTGATTTAGATGGCTTCAGGTTATGCTGGGTGTTTCGAAATGGTTTAATTCAGGGAATATGCCAATCTCGTCAGCTAATCTCTTTGCTAACCAAAGAGAATTTAATCCATTTTCTGAGAACGAAGATTGAAGAGAAGATAGTATAGCTTGCCGGATAGTGTTGCAATCATAACCGATAGCCGAGATGTTTTTGAAGAGAAAGATTGCATTGACTGCAACAAAGGACTTTGATAACGCACACAAGAGTGTTAGGTCGGCATCGGTTGAGAGTAGTCGTTGTGCCATTTTGCCTTTGGAAGACAAGCTGATATTAAGCCTGTACTTTGATAAGGCACAAGATTGTTAGATAACGCGATCGGCATCGGTTGAGAGCAGTCGTTGTGCCATATTGCCTATGGAAGACAAGCTGATATTAAGCCGGTTGGAGTGCCCATATTAGCTACGGAAGGAGTAAGGTCTGGTAGGGCGGTAGTTGACTGCTTTTAAATTTAATTAATCTGCATTAAAGATTAGCTTTATTAACTGGATAGAAGAGAATTGATGGCGAAGCGTAAGGTGTGTTTCGTGTTAGAAATAAAACGAAAATTTTCTTTTAAACATTTAAACGAAAGAACAAAATTTTCTTCTTTTCAAAATTAATTCAGAAATTTTAAAATTGATTTTAAAATCAAAAATATTTTCGTATTCTTATGTACAGTCACTCGTCAAACAAGGGCAACTTATCGATTGCTTCATCCAAATGGAAGGGATTTAGTTTGACCAACACAATACTCTCAAGTAAAGCCTTATCAATGCGGCCACTTTCTTTATCCACAGTGTTAGTTACTGATGACATGATCTGTTCCATACTTAACTGCAGTAAAAAATACATTTTTTATAGGAATTGTATTAAAAAAAAGCTTCCAATACTTTACCTGTGTAGCTGGCATAGCAAAACAAATTTTACTTAAATTGTACAGTTCAGGCATCATGCTCTGTTTCTGTTTCCAGAACAACAAAACATTCGTGTCGACTCTTTGAAAGGGTAATTGGAGATTTTCAATTTTCGCAAACGCATTATAATTGCCACTAGACGACGGCGTAACAAAATTCCTGGTTAAATATTCTTGCAGCAATTTATCAGACAATTCATTAAAATTTTCAATCATTTTATGCTTATCATCACTGCTTTCCAGGTTTTTCGTTTCATTTGCAGTCTTCGTGCTTATTTTCTCATAGAGTTTCTTTAGATAAGAAATGGCAGCTAGTTTTTGCATGGCTGTTAGGGTATGATTAAAACGTGGATCGAGATAAAGACAAGCGACGAATATTTCATTTTTAAGCATTTCCAAGGTTCGGTCCTCCATTTTCTGTAAAAGTGTGGCGGCTATTATTCTTACATGGCGGTTTGAATGCTGGCCGGTATTTATTTTCTCCGTATAGATTCTACATTTAAGCCATTCGGCATAAAAGTCGCCATAGTGCAGTGAATGAAATTGAAATTTTTCCGTGATATACCGTAAGGGCTCAAAAGCAATACAATAGGCTTCAACCATGTCCCAGAAATTATCATGCAATACGATGGGGCCATCACTGAATTCATTTTTTATGCGATAAACATCGTGCAACACATCTTTGGCGTTTTTCACATCGGCAATCATAAAAAAAGTGGAATCCCATTTGAAAACACAATCCAATTGGGGTATTTTAAAATTTTTATCCTCCAGTAAGTCCATATAGCCCATAAAGGGATCTTGTATAAATTTTACTAAATCTCTGCAACAACGTAAAAAGTATTGCACTTCGTGGCAATCTCTGTGGACATCTAGAGCACAAACCTGAATTATATGGCTTATGTAGGGTTGTAGCTCGATATCGTGGAATAAAATTTTGGAGGCATCTGTACATTCAGGGGGCTCAGTGTCTGTACAACCTAATGTATGCCGGTGTAGCAGACCTTGTTCCATTGTAATAGTAATTATTTGCTCCGGTTTAATATCATACTTTGCTAGGATATTGTCTATCTTAGCAGGTAAATTGTTTTCATGTTCCACTTCCTCTATGCCCAAAAGGCAACCATGTATCGCATCGTCCTCGAAATATTGAGCCTTGAAAAGTACAAAATGCTGCAAATAATCATTGTTACGTACTAACGTATCAACTTTAAGTGAAAGGAACTTGTGCTTAAGTCCGTCTTTAACGTCTTTACGTATATTATCTGCCACCAGCTTGAGGGCCTCTTTGCACCTGTCGCTATTTAGACTAAAGAATTGTTCGTTTTTTGCTGTTAAACCCCTGCATATGGGCTGTATGATATCTTTGAAATTCCCTGAGTCGAGTATATCGAATGGCATACCATCCTCCACCACCAGACCCATATACGAACGTATCAATTCCTTTTTATTGATTTCTATTCTTACCGTGGGTATATTTATTTTGTGCTCCGATGGCGTTTCATTCAAACGGTGCACACGATTTTTGAAAACATCCAATTCAATATTGTGCACCTTTTTAATGTGAACTTTGAGATTAAATGTGCGATCACTTTTCAACGTATGCGTACAAAGACGGCAGGCAGCTCGATTGTTTACCACTTTGAAATATTTCTCTACAAATAATTTATTTTTTCGCCGTTCCATTCTACCGTTTTTCCGTCTCTGCGCTTCCATGCTGTAGTTGTTGTTCTTAACTGTACAAACTATTTCACCATACTGAATACCTACCTCTGTGTGCTTGACGTGATAGCTTAAGCAAAGCAAAGCAAAGCAAAGCAAAGCAAAACAAAGCAAAACAAAGCGAAGCAATATGCTTGCTGACGACGATGATGATGTCATGAAGTAATCACTGTTGTTTAACTAAACCAGCGGTACAACACTGCAGCCAACCCATGAAAAAGCACAAGCGAGCGAATATGAAACTATAAATGGCTTCTTATTGCTTGACGATAAGTAACAACAGCAACAGCAGTACATATGTAGTATCAGCAACAGCAAAAGCATTTCGTTTTAACAAATAAATGCTGCGGCGAATTCGATTCAACGTTTACGGCAAATGTGTGTATGCATTTTGTATACGTTTAGCAGAGTATGTAAACAAGAAAAAAGTAAACAATGCAACAAATGCAGGTAAATGTTATCAGCTTTAGCAGCTGAGTGTTTTTTCATCGTTGTATTATAACTGACATGTTAAAAACAAAGCGAAAAGTTTGTTTATATTTACATTTTATGTGTGTTTGTTGTTTGAGATTTGACAGTTTGGAGACGTAAAAATTCAAAGCGAAATGAGTTGTTGTAGTGCTGCTACTAACTGTAAAAACATATTTTGAATGGGACCAACAGCATTATGTGTGCTTTGATTTTGTGTTAAGCTGTCGTCAGCAAATATTAAGCACTATCACAGTGTACACAGTTGTTTTGAAGCAAAGAAATTATATGAAGGGTTATCATGCTGCTTTGTGTAATACAGAAGGTTCTAAGCAAAATTTGTTTTTGTTTTTTTTTTCACTGATGTGAAATGTAAACCAAACTATCAGATGTAGTCAACGTGTGTTCGCTAACATTGTCCAGATGGGGAAATAAAATTCTTTCTCTTTTGAGGAAAAACGATTGTGGTTGAATCGTCCCTTCAGGTTACTATTATTCATATTAAGGCCACTGTTTGCTTAGTTAGTTAGTTAGTTTGTTCCTTTTTTCCAACTGAATGTTATATGTAGTAAGTCTCACTCTTTTTTATTCAAGTTGAAGTTCTAAACATTTCTAGAAGACGCGATTGCCATCTCAGACTTCTAACACGGCAGGTAGCTTTTAAACATTTACGCGCAGAGACTGAATTTATTGTGTGATTCACTGTACCGTCTTAGTTTCGTACATTAATTGATTGTTTTAAGGCACTTCTAATAATAACACCAATAAAAATAACAACAACAACATCAACAACAATAACAACAACAACATCAACACCGAATTGCCAAACCATCAACTGACTGTTCTTATTACTTTATAGGGAATGTAGGTACAAGTAGTACAACGAAAGTAATAACACAGTGGTAACACTGCAAAGAACAGAAATTAGTAAACATAACAATAAATCGGGGCAAACCTTAAGTTTTCCTATAGAAAACCAAGCAACAACAATTACAAGAAAAATACCTTCGTACGTAGCAGTACTTTCTCTCAGTTTGATTTTGATATTGTTGTTGTTAGTGTTAGTGTGGCTGCTTAGAGTATTTGCAAGTTCAATGAACTTTTGTTACACCAATAACAATAACACATATACACATAAACATACACATGCTTATGTGGCCTCTCTCCGTCAGTCTTTGTCACTCTGTATTGTATTTGTATCGTACATGTTCTGTTGGATTTATGTTGTGTTGTATTGTGTTTTCATTACTCTAATTCTCGCTTACCACCATCATCATCATCATCATAATTATCATATTTGCTGTAATTTGGTGTAACTCTGCTGTTTGGTGGTCTTTAACATTTCCATACACATCCGTACATTTTTACATTTGCCCTGACCTAAAATATGAAATAAAGTCTCTTTAATTTATTTTCTCTTGCTTTCGTTGTTGTTGCTGGCGTTATATTAAAATGTTGTGGCACAAATTCAACAACAGAACAGACGGCACAGCATCGTGTTGTCGTTTGTTCTGAACGTTATACACCATAAAATAGCGGCTTTTTTTTGTGTGAACTCACCACCATCTGTTAAATATTGTTGCTTTGCTTTTGTCAGTGTTGCTTGTAGTTATTTTATTTCTAAATGCTCTCTCGGTAATAAGTTTTCACCGTTTCAGGAAAGAATGCTGCTAACTGCTCTTTAAACATTTCAAAGGAAATGTTTGTCTTGTTTAATTTTCTCTTTTTCTCTCGTTCTGCCCCTAAACAACCTATTGAAACGTTAAATTAAATTTCCCTTTGTGTAATACTCTCCTGTTTGATGGAGAGAGAAAGAGAAAGATTCAAAATCTCTAACTTGCCAGAGGAAACTTTGTGGATGAAAATTAACGTTATTCCGTTTAGTTTTACTTTAAGTATAGTACGTAGGTGGGCTGATAATTGTTAACGCAATTCTGCATTCCATAATTGATAAACTAGAGAAGAGCCATAACGCAATTTTACCGGATTTGTGGAATTTTATGGAATTTTATGGAAACATTACGATACTGGACCTATCTACAGCGCTGTAGGATTCCTAATCCTATATTGGGTTGTCCATTTAGTGCCTTTAAATCTGCCGTTAAATTCCTTTCATCTGAAGTGAAAGTTATCAAATGAAACAATTGAAGAACTCGTAAACTACACGATGTGACAACTTTTTGAGCATTATGTGGTGATTATAATCGTGATTATCTATCTTCAGAATTAAGAAAAGAAATTTTGAGAGACAGAAAGCGTTACATATATATTGCAATGTACACATTGTCGTAAATAGCGCTTCTGGTAGTTAGCCACAAAGATCATGAGGTTTAAAGGTGGTCTACTTCAAAGACCTCTGTCCGGAATGGTCACCCTGTCCCGGAATGTGATCGTTTACAGACGCCCAAAGCCGGTGTCTCTCGTATTGGTTGCCGCTAGTCTTCAGCAATAATGACCAATCTTATCTATAAACTCTGCTCCATACTATTTGATTAGGTTAGATTGCCGTTTATTGTTGCCTGCATCCATAGGTAAAGGCAGATGTGATTACGGGTGTGTAGTTCCAGTAGGTTATCTTCGCTATGAAGGCATTATGATCTTCCCAATAGTTTTTTGGATTGGATATTCTGAACAAGTGATTTGAGGGCGCATAGGGAAAAGCCTCACAGTCAACCTTTTCTCGTGATGTGTTTTCTTTGGCGATTATGGGAAAATTTCCTCTCCTATCGCTGCATTTAGTGAGTTCAACGCTGACTACTAATACAGAGAAAAATCAAAAAGTATTTGAGTATGTGTGTGTGTATGTGTATGTATGGGCAAATGAGGAATATTTTGATTGTCTTTACCTATAGTTTGGTATAGGTCCTATACAAACACATACATACACACACAGAGACACACACGCAGACAAAGAGGCACAAACTCATATACAGAATTTTTTTTTCGGCTTTTCCGTTTCTAGTATATTTTATTCGTGTTTGCTTTGTGTTCGTTCGTGTCTTCTACATCTTCTTTGATTTTGGGTTTATTGGAATTGCTTACTTTTTTTTCGTTCGTTCGTTCGTTTATTCTTCCCAACGATGACAATGGATGGTATGCTGGGGCCTAAAGTTTTGCATCGAATCGGTCGGTGGTTTGTTGTGAACGGCGGTGCAATGGACCACCACCATTATCAGCAACAACAACAATAATAATATAAAATAACAATAACAAGCATTTGGTTAAAATATTATTTGGCTGGCTGGCTGGCTGGTTGGTTGGTTGGTTGGTTGGTTATGTATGCGCGTGTGTATGATTTTTGAAGCTGTGCCGTTCTTGTTGTCGTCATTGTTGTTGTTACTCTATTTATGTCCATGCTGCTCAGCTCATGCTGTAGATTTTTGATTGTCTTTTCATTTCCCCCCCCCCCGTTATAACTGTAGGAAAATTTATCTTCCATATCCAAATATTTTGTTGTTGTTGTTGTTTTTTCCCTTGCCCGTCATTTGTTTCTTGCATTTCTTTTTTCGGCTATTCCATTCAACACCCAAAATATTCTGCATATGGATACAAAATATCAATGGATTGGTGGAGGAGGCGGGGAGGATAATATGCTCTCCATCTTTCATATATGCTCCCCCTTTTTAAAGTCAAAAGAAATTGCTACACCCATTCAAATAGACATACTCGTATACAATACATAGGAATTTATTGCAAAAATTTGTTTTTAAAGCCAAAAAGAGATGACTCTACTGACTCTTGCGTACCTATGTATGTATTTGGCTTCAACTTGAAAAGGAAAACTCTTGAATTTTATTGCATTTCCCAAGTTTATTATAAACTACAACGACAATAACAACATCAGTAACAAATTGTTTATTCGTTTCTTATCCAACTCGACTTGAACCCCCAGAACCTTTCTGAGCCTCAGCTATCACACTCCCAAAACCATTTTCAATGCCTTTTAAATTCTTTAAATATTTAATTTTTTTTGTTGAATTTGTAATCTTTCTTTCCATTTTTCTTCCTCAACATGATGATTATTTTGTTATAACACCAGAATTTTTGTTCTTCTTCATGTTATTCTGCCCAACATAACACCCAATATGTCCTACCTTCGATGTGAATCGCAAATATTTGTAAAGAAAAAATAATTTTTTGTTTTTAATTTAAATTTGAATTTTTAAAAACGTGCATCCCCCGGGGGGGGGGGGGGTGGTGAGGAGCAAGGCAATACAAATTGTTTTTAAGATTAAAATTTGGAAATCGTTGTTTTAAAACCCGATGTGCTTCGTTAGCTGCATCCATTTGTAAGATGAGCCTCTAGCAAGCTTACTAGGTGAGGTTAGGTTATGTATGGCGGCGAGTAGAAGAAGAGTTGTATAATTCGATTTAGAAATGGACCTCATCGCTGACGATAACTTTTTGATGCAAATTGAGATTGCTACTCCAGAGTCCATATGGAATATTATGGTTGTCCATGGACTGAATAACTAATTTGACAGATGAAGTCGTTATCAACTGTCAAAATTCGAAAGTCCTATTGGTAGACTCTATAGTTCTTATCATTTTATCCAGACAACTAACAAATTGCTCTAAGAAGGTTAGATTCTGGTTATCTGCTCGTGGCTTGGTACTGTCCATCAAAAAGCATAAACAGTCATATTGTCAGTCATTCCAACTTCCAGAGTCTGTTTGTAATAAAATGCTGCCCTGGATACCGAACTTATACTGCAAGATGAAGAATTGGTTTCTACTAAGCAAGCGAAAAACTGCTTAGTGAAAAGCGAGAACAACCTACTGGACTTACAGACCCGCAATTAGGCAATAGTACACGGGAGTTTAACATCGCCATCTAGAATAAAGCGAAGTGTTAAATCCGCTTTTAACATTATTGTTACAGAATTGCGGAAGCTAATACAAGTCAACGAATTTGGGTGATTGGCAACAGACACATTCTGACCATTGCGTACGGGACGAATGGTAAAATTAGTGCCGCAACAAATCTAAACGGAGGCATATAGTCGTAATCGGCAGATACAGCTAACTCTTCTCATATAGATGTGAAGTGCGATATTAAATACATCAGAGACTCCTAAAACATCTACATTGGCTTAGTTCTACATGCAACGGCATTAGCTTAGTCCTACATCTAACAGCCATTAGACACTGAAAATTAGCCTGATTCATAAGCACGATCACATTTTCTTTGTCTTTCTATCTTTGGCTAACGAAATCAAAATCGAGTTTGTGGACTTTAGTTGGATACTAACTGAATGCAACCGATTTTGAATTCACAACGCAATTCCTAGTCAATTTCTGGTGGAGTAAGGAGTGACAAAGTGCTGAACACATATTTCCATTGGAAAACTCAGTTGGTAAATGAATATAAACCACAGATTAATTTAACTTCCGTTTATGAAAACTTCACATTACGTTTTATGTGGTGTATAGAGCCCAGGCACACTTTGGAACGGACAAAGTTAAGTTGTGTTACTGCTGCTGCTGCTGCTGCTGCTGATGGTGATGATGAAGCGCATGTTACAGATTCCTAAAGACAAGATGTTTTGATTTCAGTTTCCATGTGCCTTTGCCAAGAACTGGTTAAACTTGTTTGAAAAAAAAAAAGCTGAAGAGAGTTTACAATTATTGCTTATAGCCTATCATTCACTCACTTACTCACTCACTCATCTGTTTACGGGCTATTGTAATAAGCGATCTTGCAAATATGCTGTTGATAATGATGATCCCAATGCAATGCAATGCAATGCAACGAATGAAACTTAATTGTTGCATTTGAGACTGTGCTTGTGAGTGCGATTATAACAATCAAGGTCAAAATACTGTCATTACCTTGTCTTTTGAGTTAATTTTCTTTTTCTTTCTCATACACTCCCTCTCTCACGCTTTTTATATTCTCTTCTAAGATTTCGTTTCTTTTCCTTTCGATTGTGTATTGCGAATGTCTGCTGCGTGGCATTGGTTGGTGGCCAGTTAGTCTGTCTGTCGTTTAAAAGCTTAGTTAATGGCCACTTGTAAGTCTTGTAATTATGCCCCAACATGGTGGTGAGTTGAAAATGATATTCAGCTCATGTCTATGCATTTGCGTCATTAGAAACAGAGTTGTTTGGAGTGTTCAGGAGAGAAGAATATGTGCTTGTCTGTGTACGATGCTTCTAAGAATCGTGCAATTACATCACATTGCCTAGACCTCTTAATCGGTAAAGTTTTAAGTTTTAATGTGAAATGGCAGCCAGTTCTTCTTAGTTGGCAAATTAAGCTTCTGAACGAACAGAGAGTAATAATGTTGAAAAATCAAGTACTTTTTTTTTATCAAATATGCTCTTCATAAATCGGGCAAAATTCAATAAAATTTAAAAATGTGAGCACAACCATGGTGTTAAGGATTCCAAAACAAGTTTCCTTACGGTCGAGCGTTATGTTAATTGTTCTTTTAATGCTTAAAAAAGTTTTTTACATAAATGGAGCAAAATGCTCGCTTTGCGTTTTTTTTTTGTCGATAACTTACATTTTTTTGTCGATGACTTGCATTTTTTGGTCGACTACTTGCATTTTTCTGATTGAAGATTTGCATTTTTGGTCGATGACTTACATTTTTTTTTACATAAATGGGGCAAAATGCTCGCTTTGTGTTTTTTTGTCGATAACTTACATTTTTTTGTCGATGACTTGCATTTTTTGGTCGACTACTTGCATTTTTCTGATTGAAGATTTCATTTTTGGTCGATGACTTACATTTTTTTTTACATAAATGGGGCAAAATGCTCGCGTTGTGTTTTTTTTGTCGATTACTTGCATTTTTTGGTCGATGACTTGCATTTTTTGTTCGATTCCTTGCATTTTTCTGAAAGAAGATTTGCATTTTTGGTCGATTACTTGCATTTTTTTTTTGGTCGACGACTTGTATTTTTTTGGTCGACGACTTGTATTTTTTGGTTGCTGACTTGCATTTTTGGTCGATAACTTGCATTTTTTGGCGATGACTTGCTTTTTTTGGTTGCTGACTTACATTTTTTGGTCAATTACATGCATTTTTTTTGTTGATTACTTCCATTTTGGGACATCCTTCTTATTCGGTGGTATGCCATAGAGTTTCTTTAGGACGTCATATTGACCTTCATTAATCATCATCTGTTGGTTGACTCTGAATGCTGATTAGTGCACCTGATCGTTTGCAATCATGTAATATGGGTTCTCTGAACCATCTGTCCTATGCTATCGTACTTAATCTCCCAATTAACTTCATCAATCTCACTTTGCTTAGTCCATTAGTTTTCATAATCTTTGCTGAAGAGTTCGTTCGTGCATTTGAGGCATAACAAGGTAAGCGAAAGTTAAGCAATTAAATCTTCTATTTAAAGGATCGATTTGATACAAACACCATGCCTCGTTTTTAATACACACGATAGAAGAAACCAAGAGATCTTTTGCTTCAATTTGAAATCTAGTGGAATATCATCATCATAATCGTTATGACTACAGTGGTAATAATGGCGAAAGCATTCAAAGTCATAATCAATGCTGCAAGCCTATCCATTAAAAAATGCACCAAAAGCCTACACTGTCAAAAATCCGCAATGTACGTACGCTAAATAGTATATGAGCACAAGGTATTTATGGATACATAAAAAAGTACATAGTTTATGTACATAGCTCTTTATATACACAAACACCAGTATTAAACTTTCTTTTATATATGAAACTGAAGCAAAGAAATTTCTATTCCAATGGAGAAAACAAAAAAAAAATGTAGTGGGAGCCATAAAAAAAAATGAAGAAATACCTTCACACGCCCACCAAAATGTACGCACGAAACGGCAGTGCATGAATGGTTATGTGAATAGTGATAGACAGAAAACAGGAACAGCAACAGTGTTACCAGATGTAAACATTAGCAGATATTTTGACGCAACCACTGTCATCGTGAGATTATTTCGTGGAAAAAATTTCTTCTACCATACATACATAATTGGCCATTATAATCCTTTAGTTAGGATTACAATGTTGCTTCTCATACCATACCCAACCACTCATGTTGTATGCGTTAATTTTATGCATGAGTGATTGATGAGTATAATTTCAACCCCGAACAACAGATTTGGCGTGCTTTTCATAGTAATTTTCTTTATTCAAAGTTAGAGCGAGTTAACTCCTGCATGGACCAACTGGTTCGTTTCTATAGTTACTACAGTGTCCTGGGACCCACACAAAAGTTATTCGAGAAATGAGGTTTGAAGTATTCAATTCAGTTTTACACTCTTTAACTGGCCGGGAAGAGACATCTTGGTGCCTACTATATCGATGATCTAGCTGATTTGTCGAACATTAATATCGGTAGTTTGAGTCGCATTGGAAGGAGCTCTAAATGGTTCTAGGAGTAGGGGATAAGAAACATGAATTGTGGGGTATCACAATGGGCCCCATGTGGCCTAAGTGCGTCCGTCCGAATTTTCTTGGAGGGTCGGCCACCTATATCTACCTAACTAACTAGCCGGGAAGTGATATTGATTGATCGTACAATGACAACAATAGCTTTGTAAATACAGCTGCACTCTGGCTTCACGAGATAAGATGGTTATCCACTTGATTTTTAGATAAGTCCGAGGACAACTCATGTTTGAACCATCCATGTAAACCTTGACGTCCTACACATTTTTGGAATATTGCATTTCAAGCGTAGAGGGATATTTTAGTTCAAAGTTTAGTTATTGCAGTAAAGATCGAGTAAAGGAACCCAGATGATTATATATTCCAACCTGATTATATATGCACACCACACCTCAGATTAACCTAGACTGTAAGAATATCGGATTTATTGCAACATTTCGGCAGAGCAAGACATTCGACTGAATATCACCGTCAAGTATGCAAGAGTAACCTCAAACGTGTTATTTAAGTTAAGTTTGGGAGTACATTTGACGCGTGCATGACTACTGGTGATTCTTCTTTGTGTTAGAACACATCTGCGTTTATACAGAAGATTTTAGCGTATAAAATACAACAACTTTAGCAACACTCTTTAAAATTGTGACCAATTCCTCCTTAGTATAGACAATAATGCGTCGTGCTGCATGCAGCTGCTGATACATACAGAATATTTTGGTATGTATTCATACGCATGTATACATACATACATGCAATCTCTTCATCAATACAAAGCATAAAATCTTTACATATGTACATGAATTTTCGTTAAATTCAGCTTAATTTGGGTTTTTGTTTTTTGTTTTGTTGTTCTTTGAATGTTTAGTACTCCAGCTTAAATTCAGCGACAATCGGCAAACTAGAGCAACAATAAAAAAAAAAAAAAACGCCAACAATAAC
>QOCX01001158.1:17082-35392 GCA_005959815.1 Sarcophaga bullata | reverse complement strand
AGTGGTGTGAGAAGCTAGGCCGTAATCCTAACTGAAGGGTTGTAATGGCCAATTATGTATGTATGGATTAATTATTTTCTGTTGTGAAGTTAAAACAAAATTTTTATGGAAAATCTTTTAAATTCCTATTTAATAATTTTATCGTTTAATAGTGATCAAGTGAAAAGGAAATAAATTTTCTAGGATATAAGATAGGAAATAGTATAAGAAAACAAGTGTAAGAGCACAAAATCAATTTATAAATCTAAACAAAAAAGAAATCAAAGTCAAGTAAAGTAATATTAGCTTAAAAATACAGAGTTAAAATTGTTTGTAACGTAATTATAAAAATAAACAAAAACATTTTAAAATCATTTACTTCACTTTTCATATTGTAACTGTTTTTTACACATACACATATACATATACATATAATCGACAGTTAACGGAAGGTGGAAGTGTGCTAAAAGAGAGTCAAACAACAAAATGTGAGAAATAAATTAAGTGAACACCAAGCAAACGATATAGCAAATATCAAACCTAAATAGAGAATTAATCACTTTAATAAATGCGTATGTACTCGCATATAAAGGAAGAGAATGTTTACGAGTGCGAGAAAGATAATATTCAATTTAGCTGTCTCATTTAGTAATTGTTGTCGTTTTCGTTGTCGTCGTATACTATTGAGAGTATAGTACAACACATGTTGCGTGCTTAATGGGTGGTAATAGTGTTGTAGAGTAGTTTCATTATTAAATTCGTAATAGTTCTTTTTCACTACAGATTAAACTAAACGCAAACACTCACACATACATAAGCTCGCAAATACACACGCGCACATTCTCTTTCAAAAGGCGATAATAATAACTAAATAAATATGGAAAAGTTGAAAAACGCCATAGTTGTCAGAAATAAAGGGTAGAACAAATAATAGATTAGAAAACGTGATAGATGAAAATAAATTTCCATGTAAATGAATAAAATGTATATTGATACAAATTATAACAAAAGAATCTATTAATTTATTATAACAAAAATAATATATATATATATATACATATACAGTGGCGAGCAGAAGTGAGTGCACGTTCACAATACTGGATTTTGTCATCCATAAAAACAAAACCATACAAGCAAATAAAAAAAGAAATTAATTTTATTTTTATTATTTTATTCGTAACAAACAGCAGTAAAGAAACAATGATTAATGAGATGAATTCAATGAGTTCGAAAGAAAAACGAAAACAACCCGCATAAACTCAATTTTGCACGTTTTATGAATTGCACATATTTTCACTCTCCCACTTCTCTTATCAGCAGAAATCATGCAGATTTACCATTATGTTTGTTCTTATCTTGTTCTTCTTATTCGTAGAGCAGTTTACAATCATTTGAATTGAAAATAGTATTGTGTGCCTGACCGAGAAGGGCTGTTATTCACGTAGCATTTCCAAAAGACTTGGCATTAGTCAATCGGCGGTGATCGCAGCTCAGAAGAGACGAAACGTGACACCCAAATCGCAAATCAGAGGTCGCAAAAAATTATTAACGGAGTCAGATGCTCGACTAATGATGTCTGAAATGAGAGAAAACAAGCTGCTAACACCAAAGGGTGCTTCGTTGGCAATTAACAAAAATGTAAGCGAATGGACTGCTAGAAGAGTGCTCCATGACATCGGATATACTTCAATCGTTAAAAAAAGAAACCTGCATTGTGCGATAAGAACGTTAAAGCGCACTTGAAATTTGCGAGGGAGCACAGAAATTGGACAATTGATAATTGGAAACGTGTTATCTGGTCTGATGAGTTCAAATTGAACCATTTTCAGTCAAATGGAAAGCAGTACTGCTGGCACAACCCGGTGCAAAGACACCCTGTGAAGCAAACCGTTAAACATGGCGGCGGAAATATAATGGTTTGGGAATGCTGTACATGGAGGCATGCTGGCGCTCTGCATTTAGTAGATGAAATCAGCACGAAAAGAGCACTATCTACAGATTCTACAAACCATATTCCCAATTTTTTCAACAGGATGATGATCGAATCACACAGCAAAAATAGTAAAGGAATGGATTGGGAAACAAAATTTTTAATTGATGAAATGGTCAGCACAAAGTCCCGACCTCAATCCGATTGAAAACCCTTTTATTTTCATTTTATTAAACTCATTGAATTCATCTCATTAATCATTGTTTCTTTACTGTTATTTGTTACGAATAAAATAATAAAACAAAATAATAAAAATAAAATTAATTTTTTTTTATTTGCAGTATCGTGAACATGCACTCACTTCTGCTTGCCACTGTATATGTATATGTATACATATTAATGAATAATATATAATGAAATCTCTATATATATGAAGAAACTACTTTAAATTTCAAAATTAAATAATTTACAAACTTATTAACAAAGTTGTAGGAATAATAATCACTTTCACACACTCACAAGTATCTCTTTATACAATGTTAGTGAGAGAATATTAGAGCGACTTATTGTAGTAGTTAAAAATCAAAAACAATTACAATAAATTCAATCAAAACTCAATCCCTTATTCACCTTTCGGTTTACAAGTTGTTAAAAGATGCGCTAACTACTTAAATTACGAGAAATTGCGTGCATTCCACTAAACATGTTCTTAAATTAGCGGACATAATAATAGTGGGATAACGGGTGCTCTGGTAGTCTAGTGCGTACTGTGCTAGACTTTTAACGTGACGGACGTGCGTTCGATTCCCAACAGAGTCTCTGTTGGGTTTTTGTAACAATTACAATATAATATGTAATTATATTATAATAATTAAATAGTGGCATGATAAACAAAAGGGATTTAAATTAGCAATATCGCTGTGTTCATTGATAGATGCAACAAAAAGACACCGTTGTTAAAAAAAAAACTATTTTTAAATTTAATTACAAAAATAAAATATATTTAATTTCAATTTCTATCATTTTTACTTTTTTATGCTCAAAAATTATTGTTCAGACTAAATACAAGTATTATTTAACGAAAATGAATGTACATATGTGTATGTATTTATATGGATATTGTTATTCATATTTCAATGAAAAAAAATAATATTAATTTCATGAGGTACGTACAAAATTATGAATTTCAAAAATCAAACAGAAACATTTTTAAAAATACCAGTGTTGTAAATTTACAACAAAAACATGTATATTTGGCTTTAACGTAGCTCTTACATTTATTCCAGTCTTCAAAAGCTGATCAAACACAAGCTTTTTAAAGAAATCGTTTATATGCCATATGTTTTGTATTCTAACATAATTTCTACAAAATTCATCAACTAACTCGTTATCATTTTCATGATTTAATATTTTATACTTTGCAATTAAGCGAACGTAGATATACATTCATACATTTGTAAATAACAGTAGCATGGAAAAAAAAAACGTGGTAATATGTAAGAGGTGATCCGATGTAAGAGGAAGAATCCAATCCATACACCATTACGATGGATGATCTAGTATAATGGTTTAGGCGTGTTTATCATATTATCGTAATGGTCCAAACATTGGAGGAAATATAATTTAAGTGAATTTTAAAGCATGATTACGGCACTAAACACAGCAATGTTAAATGTTATTGATAAAAAGAGTTGCCTGTGTTATAAAGTGGTCTACACAGTCGTCGGAGATTAATTCTATAGAAAATTTGTGGTGTGAAATTAAAGTTAGAAACAACACCGAGCTTTGAACAATAATTAATGAACATAGAAAAAACACAGCATATATGTGTTGAAAAAAAATTAATTCGTATTAAAGATGGGTGAGTAAACTTTTTCAACAATCAAAACACATTTGTTTCTGGTGCTATTATTTATAACACAGCTGTATATAATTTTAAAGAAAATAATCATAGTGAAGTTAAACTACTATGCTCCAATTTTCTTTTTTACTCCCGTTTCTTCTTTTCACCTAACATGACAAAATAAATTAAAAACATTTTCGTATGTACGGTAGGTAGTAAAACGAAAATAAATAAAAATAAAGGAAAACTAATGAAAATATGGTAAAAAAAATCTAATCTAATACTACAGCAAAAGTGTTTACTACGTTTTATTATTAAATATTGCAATTTATTATCGTAGAATTTATATCACAGCCCTACATATTTTGATAGGGATTTTAAAAGTTAATATTACTAAAAACGATAGCGCTTATTTGGACGGACTGTCTCTGCTTCTGTATGTCGAAGAGATTTTAATTATTAATAAATAATCGAGTGTTTAGTTTCAAGTTTAGTTTAGTTTTCAATCCTAATTTATATTTATCAAAATCTAAATTGATTAATAAAATGTTTGTTAACATTCCAGTACTGAAATAAATAAACCGTATCAGCTACATAAGTCACAAAATATTTTCGGTAAATTTGATTTTTTGTTTCATTTTTGATTGCATATGGATGACGTCGTTTGTTGCGAGAAAAGTGCAGGACAAAGTATGCGGACATTTTAAGATATAGCGCATGAGGAACAAATGTTACCGAAACATGCAGTAATGTGCCATAATTCCAACACGCATCTGCAAAGATTTAAGAATTATTATTTTTTTTTTTTGCAAACTAAATAGGACAGCAAGAAAGTGAGGCGGGCGGTGGTGGGGAATAGAGTAAAGCATGCGTTTTTAAGTGTTTAGATGAAATTCATATATTAGTGTAATTGCTTCAGATTAAAACGTTATTATAACATTTTATTAAACAATTTGTCTATTGTTGAAGATCAAGGTCACGCAAGCAACTACAATTCAAAGTATTAAAAAAATAGACCCAAAAAACAAAAAAAACCAACTGTGGTATAATATTTAGTCTGTTCGTTATAAATTTTATATTGTATTTCATATTTCTTGTTTTTCTTGCACGATCTTATCAATGACGGCTGGTTTTATTTTAACGCTGAAATTTAAGCGAACGATATTGAATTGAATTTTGTGCATTTTTACACGTTTGACTTTTTTAATTCTAAAATTTCTTTTCTTTTATATAACCGTTTTCTTTCCATTTACAATTTCACTTTTACTGTTTTAAAATTCAACTTTCAACATGACAAGAGGTTTTCTGATGCTCTATTAGATCTAGTTAATATTTTATTTAAATGAGTCGTTAAAAACGTTTTTATTATTCAATAAAAAAATAAACAGATTCAATCCGAGACTGTGACTTGATTTTAAACTACGGGGATTTTTTCCTTTGTATTGGATTTTTGTTTTACGTCATTCACTTTGCTCTCTTTTGTTTTCATTTTTCTTTGTTTGAAATCGCGTTTTTATTTACTCTTTTAAGCTATACCGATCTAAAAAATTAATATCTGAAAGACTATACGTTATATATTTCTCCTATTGTCTCATTGCC
The DNA here is from genome assembly GCA_005959815.1 of Sarcophaga bullata. Lineage (NCBI taxonomy): Eukaryota > Metazoa > Arthropoda > Insecta > Diptera > Sarcophagidae > Sarcophaga > Sarcophaga bullata. The sequence goes on along the minus strand of QOCX01001158.1, from coordinate 30,041 downwards.
TTTTTCTTTTTACACATCGTTCCATGTATTTTTATGAAGTGTGTAGATTGTTTTACCTCTTGCCTATATTTCCATTGCAAAGTGAGTTAATAAATAACACACATTATTTCAGAAGTGAGAATGAAAAGAGCAAAATTCATAGAGGCATAAAATATTTATGCCATTACAATGATTGATTAGGTAATGCCGACGTGCATACATGGCTATAGAGACCGATGTTCTACTTTGAGGAGGCTATCCAACAGTTATAATCAGTTAATTAATTTTGTTGTTTTCGTTGTCATTATTGCTTTTTATGAACATCAGCACATATTCGCTTATATTTTCTATATGTTACGAGTTAATCTGCTAAGCTTTTTAAAAATGTATTTATTTTTTGATCTTCTTTTTGGTAATTGCATTTTTTTGATTTTGTTTTTTATGCAAATGTACTCTGTAACTTTCAACATTACTTTTCTTATTACAATTATAATCAAACGCATTTAAGTCTGAACTGATCTCATGGAAAATGATTTACAAAACAATCGATGCTGGTTTATTAAAATTTTAATTTTCTAAGAAATAATGAACTTTTAAATAAAATGTTAATTTTAAGATACGTTTTTGTAACTGAGAAGACCATGACTACCCAGGTAAAGTCTAAAGAAATAGGAAACTTGTTTTAAAATAAAAACTGTTATTTTTCAGTTTGTTTAACAAGATATTTTAAATATGAATGTAAGTGTACATTGAAATTTCTGCATTCTACGTACAATGTTAAAATATCATGCATGCACTTCATATTTCTCTAATTTACTGTTTTTGCTTCTCATCATATCTGACATGCTGCCACTATGGCTGAGGTGTTAATAAATTACCGTTTTAACTTAGAAAACAATAATACCAACATGAAAACGAAATGAAATTTACTTCTTGCACTCACGTAGTCTCTCTATCTGTCGTCCCTATCTTTCGCTACTATTAAAATTGTGCAATGAGAATAGCAAAAACAACAAACTCAAAACAATAGAGTTATAGCCAGACGTCGGCAACAATAGCCCTCTGTGGCCGAAAGTCTTCGGGTTTTTACACATAGGACACGACCAGCGTTGTCAGTAATTTATTTAAAAAACCTTTTTATTCCTGGGAAAAAAACTTTTTTTTTAACCAAAAAAAACTTTTTTTTAACCAAAAAAAACTTTTTTTTTTTACAGTGCTAACAAAATTTTTAAAGAAAAAACTGGAGCCCAGTACCCTCTGTTGGTACTTCTTTGCTACTTTTGCCCGAAGCTAATAAAATACACAATATTTTATTCAAAAATGTAAATACTTCGTGTTATTATTAATGAATTTATTGAAAAAAATTTTAAATTGAGTTTTGTCGGATAAACTTATTTTGTTAGAAAACAGATTTGATGAAAACTTTCTCGCCTCTCAAAAAACATGGAAAAAAGGGAAAACTTAGCAAATGGCAATGCTGGGCGCGACTATCATCAATATTCAGTAAAAAGAGCGTATTGTTGCACTCAGTCGCTTGTCAGCTTCTAAAGAAGAGCGTTCATTTCGCTTTTTTCAGACTTTAATTATACACCACTATTTTCCAATGAGATTCACTAATAACAATGAGAAATGAAATCCATTTTTAGAAAAATATTTGNTACACCCAAAAAATATTACAGTAGGATTCACTATTTTCCAATGAGATTCACTAATAACAATGAGAAATGAAATCCATTTTTAGAAAAATATTTGTCAAGTTAAATACGCAGTCTTTAGGGATTCAGCGCTGTACATTTTTTCTATATTTTTCACATATATACATTATTTATAAGGTTACACCTGAAAATATTAAGTTACACTTGAAAATATTACTAACAATTTCTTCTGTGTTATACACACGTCTCGCACAAAGCACTCACATTTTTATCATGTTCTTCTTTGTGCCGACGTCTGTTTACAGCCAAATAGCCAAATAATAATAAAATAAACGAAATAAACTTAAAACAAAACAAAAAAGATAAAAGGACAAACAATATTTACAGAAACAAAAACAAAAATATCGATCGTTGTATAGGCGGATGGTTATACATTATTTACATTATTTCAAACGGCTGACAGCAATATGGTCACTTTAAAATGGTCATAATAATAACAAGAAAATGAAAGACCCAAAACTCTCTATGGTCTATAAAACTCTTGTATCAGTATCAAAACGAATTAATATATATATTTTGAGTACTCTGTTTTACTCTCACATCTCTTTCTCTTAGCTTGAGAAAACACATGAGGTTTATAGAAATGTAGTAATTTCCTGTGAAAGTAAGGCCAGTGAATATGGAGTAAAACATTTTAAAGCCGTAGACTTGAAATATACGTACATGGGGAAATAAATTAGAACGCAGAACAAATACAATGCTAACTGCTTAACAGAGCCGATATAAAAAGTTTATAGATTTAGGAAACTATTTTGTCATTGCTATATTAATAGACCATAGTCACCATAGTCTAGTATGTAGTCTGTTGGCTTGTTAGACGTAAAGCCACGGTTTAAACCACTGGTCAGACATCAAAACGAAAATATGAAAAAAGATATCAAAAAAAAAAATATTAAAAAAAAAGAAATCTCCGAGAATAAATAAAACTGAAAAGTTTCTCAAAAAATCTTTTCTTTAACACATACAACATGAGAAGTTATGTCGTAATCCTGACTGAAGCGTTGTAATGACCAATTATGTATGTATGTATGTATGCATGAATATTAATAGACCTTGAAGTTTTCGTTTGGATGTATAACGACACTCCTGAACCTTGTATATATCCATTAATTAGTTCCTAAATCTATGGACATTTTCAGGAGAGCAAGTGTGTTTATAGCATACCTTGTCTATCGCAATTATTGATAACAGCCTGTACCGTTTTCATTTATAAATTCAACTATTGCTTTTCGCTTTTCAATTTTTAGCTCCTTTTCATCCAGTTACAAAAAATCAAAGCCGAATTATGTTTGAGGATTTTTCTTTTTTTTTCGTTAAAATTTTTTCCGTGTTGTTCATTGGTAGGATGTCGTTTTATATTTTAGCTATTTTAAATACTTATTCAGCCGCTTTTTATGCTTGTTTCCTACCTTCATCCCTCAATTTCTTCGTGTTTGTAGCTACTTTTGTTTGTCTCAGTTCTAGTTAAGTCTTGGTTTTATCACAATATGTCACATTTTTTTTTTGTTCGCTTCTCTCTACCTCTACCGTTGATTTACAGAATCAAGGGGTTTTTCGTCTGTTGATGGCATTNCTTTTCTGTTCGCTTCTCTCTACCTCTACCGTTGATTTACAGAATCAAGGGGTTTTTCGTCTGTTGATGGCATTTAATTTCTAGCTTAAAGTAGCATTTGTATTGTTCTGTCGATTGAAACTGACTTCTAAAAAATCAATTAGAAAAAAATACTAATAAGTCATGCAAAGTTGTACAATAATATATGTACATGTCTTTTAATAAAAATTCGCAACCATCCTAAAAAGTTTTGTACAAAGAAATGGAAAATTGTTTTAGTATTTTGGAGCGTAAATTTAACATATTTAACAAATGCTCATACTTACTAAGCAAGGAAAGGAGAGTGATGTGAGCAAACGGAGAGAGTGAGAGAATAAAAAAAGATTTATTCTATAAACACACTCGAGACACCAAGTGATGAGCAACTATCTTGAGGTGTGACCTGGACTTGGTCCAGAGGCCTAACGTCTAATAAGCTAATATGTAAAATAATGTAATGGCTTAGAGCAATTACAGAACGATTGGGTAATCATTCCCATTGGTTTACACATGCTAAANACCAGAGGCCTAACGTCTAATAAGCTAATATGTAAAAAATGTAATGGCTTAGAGCAATTACAGAACGATTGGGTAATCATTCCCATTGGTTTACACATGCTAAAAACAAACATACGTTAGTTGAACGTTCGGCATGAATCAATATAAAGGCGTTAGCGTTAAAAGACAAGTAATTAAAAATTAACAGTTCATAGCTTATTTATCTATTTGTTTCACCTTATTGTATTAACAGTACTAATCCCGTTTATTACCATGAGTTTAAGTACGCAACAACTGAATCTACATTTGTTTTCGCGCTGCCTGTAAAATAATCACATCCATTTGTCTTCTATTTTTGATAGAATGCTGCGCAGCACTTACTGCTGTGTATGTGTTTATTGCGTTACTGAACATGTAATTTAAAAGAAAAGAAAAAGAAATTAACTGACATAACTCAAACTAATACTTTTGAACCAGAAACACAAATAAACAGGCACACTAGCATTCTCGTTAGATTCCTTCATATCCTGAAAAGATGTAACGCAAACAATACTTGTATAGAGTGAGACACAAAAATGGAACATCATCTAGTATAGAAAAGCAAACTTATTTCTTTTGGTTCCTTTTTGTTGTGTCTAACATAACTACAACTAATAACGTTGCCATCGTATTTTTTACGTTATTTTTCACATGGCAGTATTAGTTATAGTTGTATATGTACATATATGTTACTGATACTACTATAGTTTTGTGTAATTTATACTTTTTATGCCCTCAAGTATACAAACTTATACAGTCAAATATACTCGTATATAACGGTTTATTTCAAAGGAAACCCACCTTTTGAAGCCACATTTTATAGTGCATAAGTACGGTGGTGAGCGGTGTATGTATATTTATTTCAGTCAGTGTCATAGTCTACAACATGCTTGTAGGGATATGTCATGTGTTTTCGGTTTATAAAAAATTCATCCACATTGCATGAGTGTTATAATACAATATTTGTTGCAGTTTTGCATTTTTAATATTCGTAACGTTTTTTCATTTAAAATTTTAATTCGTTTATACTTCAATACAATGCTTGTTCGTCTTGTTCTTTTGATTGAAAGATATAATAATAAAATGAAAACAGCAACAAACTATTCAACCTTTCTGTAGAGAACTGTTCTTCAAAGGCATTTCAATTGATTGTGTTGTTTTAAATGCCAAAGGAGGAACACAAAATCATGAACAATAAAAAATCAATAAATGATAAAAGATATGTACATGTGACCCAGTCACTTAACTATTGATATACATACATACATATTAAAGTTATTGCTACCGACATTTTACATTAACTACTACAATTTTAAACCTTAAAAAAGATTTGTTTTAAATAATTTTCATTGCAATTATTATTTATTATATTTATTTTATTTATATGTTATGTTATTTTTTCTTTTCAATTTAAATATTTTACATGAAGTCGCATGTGTGTAAAGAAGATAGGAAAAAAAGTAATATAAATAGAGCGTTGATTTAACAACGTATTAGGCATAAGCAATAGGTTAACGTACAGACATATGCACATACAGAGATGGTAGTATTCAAAAAGGAGCGCAAATGAGAACTATTCTATACAGAATTGTACAAAGCAATTTTTTACAGCAACAACTACACCAATATACAGGATTTATTTTCGTTTTACAGATACTTTAATATTCTTTTTGTGATACAATACATCTATCTTAAAATCATCAACATCAACATCAAGTCTTCCTCTTATTTGTTTAGTTATTTAGCATTGAATAACTCAATAAAACATCAATATTGTGTCATATTGTTAATCAACCTCATCACCATTGGAATCAGCAACACCATGAACACATGCTTTTTGCCTCCCTTTGTCGACACAGAGCGAGACACAAAAAGGGATTCTACTTCTTTTCATCACAACATGATTTTCTTTCACTTCGTCTTCTCTTCCTTTGCTCTTGTGTTTATTAAATTGAATTGGCGGCAGCTCTCTGCGCAGACTTACTAGCAGTATATGCTTCTTTGTCCGTTTATTTGTTTATTCTTTCATACCTAATACAGAAAGGAATTACATACAGACGACACATTTACAAACCATTTAGCATAGATACTTTACTGGCGTTTCTTCTAATTCCTACTACTATCTGTTCCTCTCCTCCCTCTATTTCTTTTTCCAACACACAACCACTGAAAATCTAGACGATTTATATTCATCTTTTGGCTTTTGTTTACTTTGCGTGTTTTTATTTCGTAAGTTTCATTATTGTTTTACAATATCGTTTTTGAGTAGCATAGGACAAATCCACTTTAGCAACTACACCAACCGACCGATACCAATAACGAGGCAAACATTGACGCCAACACCCATTCTACACTCTCAATGTAGGACACCCACAGTAATAGCGGATGTTATGTTAAGTGTATACGGAAGGATAAAAAGGATATGCGGAAAGAAATTTTATGTATTTCTTTTTAGTTTTCTCTCCCTCTCTTTTCAATACGGTTTGTGTTTATTTTTTAAACTAAACATTATTTTTATCATTAATTATTCCTTTAATGTAGATTTTTAAAGAGATTTCTTGTACTTATTTTAGAACACGTTAATAAGTCTTTCATTGTTTTTCAATTATACGAGCAGCCAATTTTAATTGTGAAACAAGTTTCTCAAAAAAATTGGCCTCGTAAATAATTTAATCATAAATTTGTCATTTTAATATTCATCAATAAAAATGAAAATATGCTTAAAAATACATATGAAAATTATTTATTTTATAGCTGTTTATATATAAATAAGTAAATTTAAAGAAAAAAAATTTAAGAGTAAAAAACTTACCGTGATTTTGGTATTTTTTTCATATCCATGGCATTTGGTATTAGTAAACTTTTTTTTACTAATATATTGATTAACAATTAGTCATTTTTGCTATTGGTATATTAGTTGGTTGACTATTAACGGTCGGAGAGTCGTAATTCTGAAGCCTCAGATTTCTCGTAATTTGGTGTTTTTAGTTCTATCTTTATATATCGTAGCCGTCTATAGATGCGAATAGCGGCATTAGTTGATTAGTCTCTTCTTCATCAAAGGATAAAAAATCCTAAAGCAATTCTTTGTTGACAAGGGTGTTATTACACTGTTTGAACAATTAAACTAGAAAACCAGTTGCAGTGACAACTGAGTGGTTGTAGAAGTTTTAGTTTGAGTTAGGATCCATATAGTAAAATTTCTATTTTCACAATAGTAAAAATGTGCATTAACTTTGTTGCTGTTGAAGTATTTACGATTCTATATAAATATAATTATGTTTACGTTGTGTGATTTTCTTTAATTGATTTATATGTTTACATTTTTATAAGGGATATAATTATTTAAGCTTAATAAATAATTGATTCTGCTTGTTGTTATTGAATATTTTGTTGTTGTTATTAATTTAAAGTAATGCTATTTTATATCATTTTTTACTTAAATTATAAATTTAATGTTTTGTATTGTGTTATAGGTTTAATAGTAAATTTAATGATTTTATGTAAAGTAATCCTCTACGAAAGCTTTAAATTATAAGATTGCTCACTGTTGATATATTTCCCAACTTAAAATATAAATTTGATTTTGTTTGACTTTCTTTTTAGATTTTTATTTATATAAATTTTATTATTTTTATAAGTAAGCACTTGTAATATTTAATGGAAATATTTTTTTATTTTTTACATATTCTTTATATTTAAACGTTTTAACACCTTCAGTTCTTCTATTACTATTATTACTTTTCCTTTCTTTTTTTTTTAAAGAAAAATATATTTATTATAATGTTGTCTTTTTTGTTATATTATGTTATGGTTTATTATTTATTTTATTGCTTATATTTAGGCAACTATTTACTGTAGCGATATTTTGGAGTTGGGATTCTTAATCAAGTTTTTTTTTAAATGTATTTTTGGTTTATTCCTGCTGAAAAGATAAACAAGATAAAATATAAATAATCTCAAAAATCATTATAATAAATCTAAGCTTATCTGTAAGATACTTAATCGAAAAATTTATACGGATAATACTCTATTTAGAAACACTTATGTTTCCAAGCAAAATTACGACGTGCAGGGCGTATATAACAATTCTTATTTCAAAGTTTCTTAAGAACTCTGTGTTGGATGTCAATCCTAAAATTTGTTACAATGTTACTGATTTAATTAATATTCAATATTATGAAATTAACCGTAACAGCCATTTAAAGTGTAAATTGAATTTTTCTCTATATGTAATGCAAATGTACAAAAATACACAAAAATACATTACGTGCTTCATAATGACTATACTACAGCATCATGGTGTTCATTGAAATTCGTGTTAAAAAAGGAATGTCCTGCGTGAACGCACACATGCTGATGAGCAAAACACCTGCTGGTTTCCAATATGACGAAAAGTAATGTCACCGCGAATGACAAATTTAATATATATGTATGTATAATGCACGGAAAATTAAAAAAAATTGGCAACAAAACTTGGTACAATAATTATGAATGAATACCCGATAAAAGGTGATTGTCCTCCTTCAATACGCCTAAAGGTTTATCATCATTGAAAAAAGTAGAAGTTATAATAACTTGTTCTAGGCTTGTCAGTAAAATAGAAGCAAATTTCATATGTTTTTTAATTAAGCTATAAATAAAGTAGTATTTTATTTTAGATGTACATACCTATTTACATACCTAACATATTAAAAAATTTTAAATTTTCTTCTAGCCAAAAATTTTATTCAAAATTCTGATTACGAATTTAAAAGTTTAAGTCCATAAAATATATATGTGTATACATTGCACATAGAAAATTTAACAATTTAATTCATAAAGACAACTAATAAGTCAGATTGTCGTTTATTAAATATGAGTAATGAACTTTGAACCGTCATAAATCCTATTAGAAAAAACCATTAAATTGATAAACACGTAAAATAAGAGGTTCATTGAGAGAAAGTGGGAGGGAGGGAGAATGCTCAAGGATTGTAGACAAATCAGCAAAATGTTGACAAATAGAAATATTTGAAAAATGAAATTAAAAATAAGTACAAATAAGTACCCCAACAAATATTCTCCATACATTAGAAACGCAACAATAAATTCATAAAATTTTTGTATGAAATAAGTTTTGATGATTTTACCTTTTTGTATATTATTTAGATTGATACGGTGGCGAATTAAAGAAGATTGGGAATTTCTAATACTTTTTTGTAGTTGTAAATTTGATTGTATATGTGTGATTTTTTAATTGATGACTTTTTTAGATTTGTTGCTGAGCGCCAAATATACTTTTTTTCTTCTTATTCATTTTGTTTTCATTTTTTTTATTGTTTTCGACTCTGCGCTCACATTCTGCTAAACTAATGGTGCTTAATAAAAATCTGCTGCTGAACATACACGAATGATAACGAAGGCGATTTTTTGTGTTATTATTTTAAGGCGTTTAAAAGAGGAGTAAAGCGGGGACATAAAATAAGAAAGAAAAACTGAATAAAATCATTTTTTATTGCAAAATAGTATCAGAAGAGTTGTGAAAAAGTATATGTGTATTCAAAAGAGCCCGGCACACAAACACGGATAGGCAGCAATAGAGAAAATAAAACAGCAACAAGATATAAAACTACAGCAACAACCGAAAAATATACGACCAAAAAAACAAGCGACGACAGTGTTTTCTCTCTAAGCAGATGATGACGATTTTTCTTTACAAACTGACCGAGGGGGAGTAGAAAGGGTAGTAAATGTAAGGCTAAAAAGTATTATTAAAACGCGTACGTACTATAAATTTTACTTTTTTTGCACTATTATACATTTCACTTTTTATTAATATCATATATCTGCTCGCCTTTTTCATTTTAATACATCGCATTATAACATTTTCTTCTTAATCATTTAATTACACACTTATTACTTGCACTTTTTCCCATTTTTCTTAATTTTTATCTAAAATTTTTTTCATAAATAATTTTCTATTTTTCATTAATTTCATTGAACAACGCGTAAGACGGCAGTTTCACGTACGAAAATTACTACTACTATTTTAAACGGCTTTGAAGTCTATAGAAAATTTCTTGTTTCTCTCTTACAATCTGACATTCTCTGAGAGAATTGCGGTGATGTCAAAATTAATTAATATGAATAGTAACGACATAAAAAATAAAATCATAAAATTTATTTAATATAAAAGAAAAAACCTTTTTAATTTTAGCAATGCAATTTATCGTCAAAAACAATATAATTTCAAGGCATGTCATTATTATCCAAAAATGCAACACTGCCTTTAATATTGCAAAAATCAAAACATTGTCTGTGGTCAATATAGCTATCTCTTTCCGAGCAATAAAATTTTAATCAGATACAAAATTTCACGTCGTTTACTTTACATTACACTTATTTTTTTCAAATAGTACTAAAGAGGAAAAGCAATAATATATATTCTCTCTTTCATTTCTCAATGTCTCCTTTTCATTATCTTTTTATAATGTCAAAAATATGTTTTCGTATGAATTTTCCGTTTTTAAACAAAACAAAAACAACTAAGTGAATAAATGTATAAAGGAATAAAAAAGAAATTTCGCCGTAAAGAAAAAAAAAAACACAAGAGAATTACAGACAAAATATTTTTTATACTTCTTATTTTATAAAGTTCAAAAACTTTAAAATGTGAACAAACTTGTACTTACTTCAGCAAACTGTGTTATGGAGTTCGTTATAATGAAATGATATTTTGGGAAATTATTATAAAATTGAGGCAACAGAATATTCTCTTCGATTTCTTTTCGCATATTCACAATGAAAAAAGTCAATTATTAAAGACTGTTTTTAGGAAAGACAATTAAAACACGTTAGAAGTAAATGCAAGCAATTATTCAAGAGCTGTTTTTGTTTTTTTTTTTTGATATTTTTTACACATTCTAAAGACACTATTAATTTGGTTTTTTTGATTTTATTTTTTTTTTTTTGAGGTTCGTTCACTTCATGACCATCTTTTTTTCCGTCTTCCAATCTTTGCCAAAAAAATTTTTCTCTTGATTGACTTTTCCACAAAACAATTTAATATTCCTATCGTTTCAATAAAGTTTTTCGTTGTCTGTCACTCGCGTTTGTAAGTTAATTGTTTAAACTTTGGATTGTATAATTTCTATAATTTTTTATTTGTAAAAATTTTTATTTAACAAAAAAAATTAACGTGAAATTCCGAAATGAAAATCAAACCGAAGTTCGCCATTTTCTATTTTTTGTATGTCTCCTCTTTGTGCTATAAATTCGTATGGTAAAAGTGGTCGATTCTACATCGATCTTAGCGATTATTTTTGGTATTGTCAATAGCAGAGTTGCATTTTATTAGAGCAGTGTTGTATTCTAAAATAATAAAATGGAATATTGTAGACATCGCTATAATGTAACTGAAGAACTAATTTTATTTTAATCTGTTATAAATTTATGTATTATTACTAACACTGATAATGCAAATTTAAATATAAAAGTTTAATAATAAAATACTGGAATTTTATAACTTCTGGTCTTTCTAAATAAACAATGCAATTATTCATTTTGATTTTACTTTTTTATTTATATTTTTTAAAGGAAAATTAAATTGCATTTATAGAATGACATTGTTTATTATTGTATTAAAATAAAAAAGAAAACAATTTGTATTTTATTTGTTTATATAGTATAAATTACAATATTACATTTGTTTTTAATTACTTGTTTGGAAAAATTATTAAAGGATGAAAACGAAAGTAATAAAAATTAAGAATGCAACAAAAAATAACTTTTACATTCGCAAGTAAAATTATCATCTATCTTAAGAAAAAAGAAACAAAAGTAAAATTTTACAAAAAACAAAAATTTACAACACAAGTAGTAATTTAGAACAACTTTTTCTTGAGATGTCGTCGCTGCTTAGTTGGGGTCTTGTAAAAACCATCTATCAAATCGATTATACACTGATCTTCTTCGGTGTCTTCTTCTGCGACTACATGGCCATTGGGAGTAACAACAGTAGCAGCAGTAGTACCAGTACACGTCGTTTTCAAATACAGATCGTTATTACCAGAGTTTATTAATGGATCATGTTTTAGATCTTGACACACAATATCGGATGTTAAAGTTTGTGTTTTAATGCAATTTTTAATTGATCTCTTGTAGTAGAGTTTATCGTATATGGAAAAAGTAATAATTTTTAATAAAGTAAAAACAGGATAGAGAAAAAAAAAACAGTTGGTAGTGTAAAATAGATATAGTATATATAAACTTAATTTTATAGCTTAAAGTTGTCTCCTATTAATCAAGTTAAAAGAAAAATATGTTAAAAAGGAAGGAAGAATAAGGGAGGGGAATTAAAAAGTATTACTGATTATGGTCTCAGACACTCGAGACGTGCCGCCAACTTTCGTAATCAGTTGTACCTTTCAAGTATGCATATTTTTCAGCTGTGAGGGTGTTTTATTCTTTTCTAAAATAAACTTTAAGTTTTATCATAATTTTTTTTGTTTTTGCTAAAACTAAATGATATAAATTTTTTGTTTCATTTGTTTGTTGTTGTTTAAAGGTTATTGTTTTCTGTTCTTTTTGTTGTAGTAGTTGTATATGTTGTATCAAATAATATCGCCGTATTAACTAATTGTTAAAATCTGGATCTTACAAAAACAGCACTGGAATCATGTTCACTGTAGCCCAATCGTTTAGTGTGTTTGAAAACTTCATTTGTTATTGCAGTGACAGGCATTGACTGATCTAAATTCTCAGCCATACTTAGAACCAGACGTAAATCCTTTTGCATATGACTCAGTGGTTGTTGTGGATTGAAGTCACCTTTTGCCATTTCTAGACGAAAAAAAAAATTCATATTTGTTTTTGAATCTCCATTAATTTTTTATTCGGTTAATTTTGAGATCATAACTATTTCATCTCACGGAATAATAAATAACATTAAGAATTTTTGAGTAGTTACGATCTCAAGCAAACGGAATAATGAAACAATTGAGAAATTAAGTAGTTTTGCCTTACCCCTTCCTTTTGCTAAAAGTAAATCTGATTTCATAGACGTCAATTGGAATATGTCCAAAATATCTTTAAGGGAAATTGAAAAACGATCAGCTAACAATAAAAAAAAAAAAAAAAAAAAAAAAAAAAAAAAA
>QOCX01001158.1:0-17072 GCA_005959815.1 Sarcophaga bullata | reverse complement strand
AAAAAAAAAAAAAAATAAATAAATAAAACAAAAAAAAAAAAAGATGTTAAGTTACTTCTACAAGGTTAACGCTTGGTTGTATTTGGAACTTACCCAATGCTAAGGCCTCGGATAAACCAACTAAGCTTACGCCCAATATGGTTTGTAGAATCAAATTAACTTTGCACGCATTGCCAACATCTGCTAAAGTAGAGGACGCGAGTAGTAAAAAACAAAATACAACAGAAACGTAGAAGAAAAACAAAATATGCATATTAAGCAAAAAAGAAAAAAATAAACAAAAGCAAATTTTTGGAAGAAAAATAAAAATGTAATCGAATAATAATAATGATAAAACATAGAATGTGAAAGGAAAGAGAGAGAGAGAAAGACAAGAAAACGACACGTTAAAATATTATTTTAAACCTAGTCCGTGCCTACCGAGATTTGGTTAAAAACAAAGATTGTTATATTCTTTCGCGACATAGGTTTTTTTTTGAAAATGGCTGACTGGTGCTAGCAACAGCAGTACCTTTGTTTACAACCGTTATCGTTAAAAGCTATAGAATTCACAACAAACTTACCTCCCAAAAAGAATGTATTTTTTGCTATTGTTTTGAAGCAGGAATGACATTCTTCGAAAACTGTACGATCACCACCAGCCAATATTATTAACATACCATCTTCAGCTTCTTGTCTTGTGCCATGTATTTGTACTTCCAAATATCGACCATTACTTTGAGTTATACCCTCAGCAATGTCTTGGGAAGTTTCGGGATCAATTGTGGTCATTTCAACGTATGCTTTATTACACAAATCGGCAACACGAAGAACCCCACAATTTCCAAACACCAACTAAAAATCAGAATATATATATATTTATATGTATGTATACTCAGGCAGTTACAATGAATTTTAATCACCAAATCCTTACGTCTTTTGAAGCCTTGGGATCTGAAACGCAACAAAATATTATGTCTGAAGCATCTACAACATCCATAGGAGTTTCCTTAACTATAGCTCCAGCTTCCTTAAAGGGTTCACATTTGGACATTGTTCGATTCCAAACAACCACCTTGTGTCCCTTGCAGATGAGATCTTTGACAATAGTCGAGCCCATTATACCCAATCCCAAAAAACCGAAAGTCAAATCAGATGGCGCTATGTCGCGTTCGGCTAGTGTCTGAGAACGTGTATTCATATCTATGGCCTGCTGTTCAGGCACCTTGACTGTTGGACGTTCTAATAAAGCAATTGAGTTGTTATTTCGGCGCGGTGGACTCGAGAGTCCACCTATATGAGCCAAAGCATCTGTATTAATTTTACGTCTAGGTATTGGACTATCATTAAGCAATTCACTATCTTTACGTTTGCGTTTTGACCCAGCTGTCGTTGCTGTAGCCGGCGTCTGTGCGGATACGCGGCGTTTTGTCGTTGATTTCGAAGCTGTCGATTTGGCCTTTGTACTCGCAGCAGTAGTACTTTTAGCCTTTGGTGTCCGCTTTGGTGTTTTAATAACAAGGCCTTCCTCGTCTTCTGCAGCTGAAACTTCACCATTATTTTCTAAATTATTGGCATTTGAGTCAATCACGATTTCCTCCTCTAAAGAGAAACCATCACGAATTTTATCGAAATCAGCTTCCGTTGGCAGTGACCGAATGCCAGTACTTTTACTAATGATTTCATCTATTTCCGTAGGATCATCCATGTGATTTTTAATGTCTTCCATAGCTTGACGGAAGGCAGCAGGTTTATTTAACTTCGATAACTGGTCTTTCCATGGACCCTCGTACGGTTTGATATTATTAATTTCTATCCATGCACTACAAAATGCAAAATAAATTAATAAATTTCCTCATTCGAATATTCCTTTTCTTCAAATAAATGTATGCATATAATGTACTTACAAATTTCTTGATCCAAAGAAGAATACACATTTTGAATTACTTTTGTGTGTGTTATTTAGCAGTTCCAATGGCGGTTCCACAATCTATAAGTAAAACAAGGTTCATATTATGATATTTCTTTCTCTAGTTTTTTTTTTTTTTTGAAATATGGACATAATTAACTCGTGGATAAAATATACATGGAATATCATCTTAACTGTGACACTGCTTTGCTTGCAGATTGTAATCACAGTAAATAGCTTCTTGTTGCGATGCGTTATAAACCGCAAAGCAAAGATTATTAATACTAAAAATATGTATAAACGAACAACCGTATAAAATATATGGAATTATCATCCGAGTATCTAGCAGACTTATGAATAAAATTAACTTGAATATTATTACTCAGTATAGACACACCAAGGAAGGAAGTAAGAAAAATTCTTTTGTTATTTGCATAATCCAATAGAAATAGGAAATGGGAATTTTTAACTATTTTATTCTTCTGAGTGTGTTATTAATATATAATCCGGTTAATGGATTTGATATTTCTAGTGGATTATGTAAAGAAATAGTAAATGGAACGAATGAAGAGGTAAGGGGTAGAAAACAAAATTAAAATTTATGAAAATAATTGCGAGTTTATGTAAAGGGCCAAACGTACCAATATAAGGAAGATGTCTGCTGTAAAGGTTATACACCGGACAGTACTAATCACTCCAGATGTATCCCAATCTGTGGAAGCAATTGCGTGAAACATGGTACCTGTATAGCACCGAATGTATGCAAATGTAACAAGGGCTACATGATGAAAAACAATAAATGTGCTCCTATATGCGAGAATAAATGTGTAAATGGTTTCTGCAGCGCACCAGGAATTTGCAGCTGTGCTAACGGGTTCAAACGAGATAAGGCAAATGCAGCGCTTTGTAATCCCATTTGTATACCGGAATGCTCTGAATTTTCTATTTGTGTCAAATCAAAGCAACCTACTCCGAATCGTTGTGAGTGTATAAGTGGTTATGTTTTGGATCCGAATGATAAGAAATGCAAACCCTATTGCAAAAATATGTGCACGAATGGGTTTTGTAGTGCACCAGACAATTGTGATTGCTTTATAGGCTTTGAATTGGATAAGAACAATTCAACGAATTGTTTACCTAAATGCGAACCAAAGTGTCAGCCATTTTCAACGTGTGTCAAGCCAAACTACTGTCAATGTATTGAGGGCTACAAGTTCAACAGAATAGACAAAAAATGCGAACCCATATGTACAGACCAAATCAAAAACTCCAGATGTATTGCACTTCCAAATACATGGGAATGTATTGACAATTACCAATATGATTCTAGAATTGGCAAATGCGTTTTGGATTCATGTTCATGCAACAGTGGTGGTTACTGTCTCGATCACAAAGACGTATGCGAATGTTACAAGGGCTATACTAAAAATGAAGAAACAGGCCAATGTGAATCAGAGTGTAAACCAGAATGTGAAAATTCTATATGTGTGGAGAAGAACGTTTGCCAGTGTCTAAATGGTTACCACCAAACACCTGTTGATCACATATGTGAGAAAAATGACTTGTGCAATGGCAAACCCTGCCACAATGGCGAGTGCTTAATCACAGGAGAGTGCCAGTGCAAAACTGGTTTTATCAAATCTTTGTCCTATTTTGGTCAATCGCAGTGCGATAAAATTGAAACGTTTATAGGCAAAGTAATGACTACAATTTTGGGTATACCATTATTATTGGCGCTCTTTATACTTATTATTGTATATGCGATGGCTAAGAAGAGAACTTACAGAGTGGAGGAACAAGGTAAGGTACTCTTATTACCTCATATTAATAAATAGATAGATTGGTTTCTTAGTATATTTTTAATTTCAGAAATGAAGTTGATTAGCAGACGTTAAAATAGCTAAAATGGCTAATTATATCATTCATGGATGGATTTTTATTTAGATGATGTTATTTACTGTTAAAACTGTAGGTTAATAATTGTTAAAAAAAACAAAAAGTTAAATAAGTATTGAATATTAAAGTTAAAGCCCAGATTTTGGGAAGAACATTACGGTAACAGAGTTTGAGTAATTATTTTATTACAAATAATAATTTTGGGAATCGCCGCTATATCGCTAAAATATAAAGAAATAAGCCAACATTATTCTGGGAAAACGTTTAAATTCTATTGTTTGAAGATAATTAAATATAACTAAGTTCTTTAATGGAATAGACAGTTTTCATATACCACAATGTGGGTTCCATCGTAAAAAATGATTGCTTGATATATCAACATCTATATTGTATAAACATTTTTAAACAAATGTCGAACATATCGTTTTCAGTATAGATACTATTTATTTATGTAATATTGATTATAATCTTTCTTCTATATTTTTAAAAAGATTTCGTCTAATAGGGACCGTCACTAATTAAAAAGAGTGTCTTCTCAGTATTTGGCTTCACGGGGATAGACAATGTTTTTAACTGATCTAACTGCCTGCACTGAGTGCAATGGTATCGTTAGCTTTAGTTGTCTAGGGACCAGATCTTAAACGTGAACTAAATTGAATGTGTACATACAATCAAAACTGGTCTATCCATAGAAAACTATATCCAAAGGCGATATCAGGTGTAATGTTTGTTATAAATTTTAATACAATAGCTGCAATACCTGGCCAATTTAACAATTTTGACTTTTAAATGTGAAACAAACTTATTAGATATTTAACATTTTCATTAAACACAATTTTTATTTTTTTTTTAATTTGCTACATAACATTAATTAACCCCTGTAATTTGAACCAACTGAAGTTGGCTTAAAAGTTCTATTTTATTGAGTATAAAAACCCTACGGATTGTTTGATGTTACTAAAAGCAAATTACACCAAATAAAAACAAAATAAAACCATTCATTCCATTTTAATTCATTTAAATAAGAACACCGTACGACACACTAAGTAAAGCAAAAGTACAGTCAATGGTAAACACAACAACATAGCGATGGAAAACAGAACAAAAAAGTAAATATGAGAGTATATCACCAACAGCGACGTTGAATTAACGCTGACGTTTGCAGCAAAGCTATTTTGTAGAATTACCATAATAATCACAATTACTTACCATAGCTGGCCAAGGAGCAAATCCCTTCATTTTGGCCCTGAAATAACATAATAAAAGAATTATTTCTTTTCACGATCCGATTGCATAGAAATTACAAAAGACTGCCAACGAACGATTTCTATAAGAAAAAAAACGCGCGAGTTTTTTTGTACTCATTGTGGATCGGACAGAGGCGTCATTGTCAAAGTAATACAGAGCAGCGCACTATATGAAAAAATACTGATAGAATACACACTGAATTTAGAATCTTTTGAAGAAAAGTAAACATTTGGGCACTCATGCAACATTTCTTTAAAGAAATCATATTTTTTTCGATTTGTTTTGATAATAACATCCATATTTTCCAAAGTGTACTGCTTTCAAATGTGAGGTTATGTTTAAGCGCCATTTTTTCTTCTACATCTTTTTCCAATGGGCTCTTATTCAAAACCGCTTGTTTCTCGTCCTTTGTAATCTCTGAAGGCATAATGTAGAAAAGGGACTGCTTACCAGACCAAGTCCTTTGGCTTATAACACAATATCTCCTGTGTTTCACTGCCCCCAACAGCACTTGTGCCAGGCAGTGATAGCTTCTTTGCCTTCGACATTATGTTATCAATACGAAATTGGAATTTTATTTTGTTTGCCGTAATTTTTCACTTTTTTCGAAAACAGTTTGAATTTTTTATTTTAACACTACGCGTTGTTTTTATGATTTTCAACGTCAACGTTAATTAAAAAAAAGTTTTTTTTCTAATCTAAATAGTTTAAATTTATTTTAAAAATCATAAAACAATCAATGAAGTTTCCTTTGCTATACTATTGTATAGTTTTTATTCTCTTTTTTTAATATTTTTCTTCTGCTGCCGTCAATGGTAAGAAAAAAACAAAAATGGCGTCTTGGGGGTAATAACGAATATTTGTCAAATAATAACGAAAATGAGTTAAATTCAGGGTTGTATTTGCAAATATAACAGGGTTGTAATAAAATGATTTAAATTATTTTGTTTAATAGGAAAATGTTATTCTAAAATTAATAATAAATTTAAATTATGCAAATAATCAATTATAACTCAAACGTAATTATTAGGTAAACTTTTTAATAATGAGAAGGAGAATTAAGAACAATTTTTAATAATATATTTTAATAGTATATTTAATAATTTTTTAGCAGAAATATATGATATTAAAAGCTAGAAAAATGTAGTATTGTAAGTTAAAGAGTAAAATTTTTTGGCAATCTAGTCTATCAAAACTGTTATGAATGCAACCAAACCTATATAAAGCCATTTAAAATAGAGCTTATCACTAGAGTCAAAAGTATGGAAAACATAAAATGTTGTACTTAGATCCACAAGTAGTTGATTAATAAAAAATTTTATATTTTTTTATAGTTTTGCAATTGATGTAAATAGTTAGAGTGCTTCACCAAATGATTCCATAAAATGTCTACATTTAGTTGATTCTCAATCGGTCCGCCGTATTCAGCTGGTAAACGTTCATATCCCACCGTATTGCGAAGTTTATCAAAATTTCTGCCATCATGTATCATAATCTAAGAAACAAATTAAAATTTAATTTAAAGGAGTTATATTTCAATTCAGATTAAAAAAAACAAAGGAGTTTTTTCAAATAAAAAGAAAGATATTGGTATAGTTGAAAAAACGAGGTAAATATTTTCGATATTAACAATAGAATTAGTACTCACATGCTCTTTTAAATCTCTACTCAAAAAAGGCATTATCATTGATGTGGCAGAATTCATAAGAAATCCGCTTTGAATGATGTGTATGTGCCTTTGCGAGAATGGGAGAATTCTGTTTTTCTCATTAATTAACCGACCCATACGAGGTGCCAACATCGGGAAAAAATTCCGAGTTATTCTAAAAGCAGCGATTTGTTTTGAAATGTTTTTTATTTTAATTTTTTAAACTCACCCATTCATATCAAAGATAATTGTTATTCCACATTCCTGAACTTGTGGCACTAAAAGCATCGATTCGAATATCAAATCATCCATTTCGATAAGATCCTGCATATATTTGGGGTATTTACTAAAACAATCAACTTAAATATCAACAATAAGAAAAAAAAATAATTAAAATGGGGTATTATAGAAACATTTAAAACTAAAAAAATTCTCCAAAGAATGCGTAGCGTAAGCTTTTGAAAAAATTGCAATTGATAGGGGATTAATCTTTAATAATAAAACATACGAGTGTCATAAGACGATGAAATTTGATAAATATTTTCAAATATTACCCAAATCTTCTGTTTTTTTTTGTTAGATTGTTATAGAAATCCATGTTAGGCAACTCAAACGAATTTCGGTATCAATTACGAGCTTTTTTAGATTCTGATTTCTTATTAAAATATTTACATGTATTTGGCGTTATTATTTCTATTAAAACATCTCTTATTTTTTTTTTAACAATTTTACACATTTCAGGGTTCTCCATTTTTTAAACCTACCTGTTTTAAAAATCACTATTGGTCTGCCCATTTTGTCCGGTAAAGGCATAAGAAATTTTGCTTTTATATCTAAAAATTCTTCACGAAAATATTCCACAGTATGATGTGCCAACCATTCGGGATTACGAAATTTAAATTCATAATAACGACGAATAGCATTAAGAGCCTCCTCGACACTCCAATTGGTGTAGAATAAGAACTTTGACATGAAAATATCCTCCGTGCCAATATACAAATCTTTTTCCACTTTTTGAAGATTGAAATTAAAAATATTATTTTATAAACTCATCAATTAATTGAAATATATTATAACTACTCTGTATGTCAAATTCGATAAAGAAAATATCTGTATTTCCGTTATGTCGTAAAAAATATATCGAATTTGAATACAGAAAATAGATGTAAGTTATCAGTTGATATTTGAAATTATTTACATACTCTGAACTTTTTCTCGTAATTGTTGAATTTTTTCCAGTTGTTCAATCGAATACATATATTGGCTGTTTATCAAATCCATTTTTTTTAAATTATAATTTATATATGAACGCAATTATTTTTATTTTATTTTAATTCTTATTTAAATTCAACAAATAACTTGGTGCTGTAACGCTTAACAAAAATTGTTTTATCATGTACGATGGCAATAAAAAAATAGAATGAATAAATAAATTAAAAATTTGCAACTTTCAGCCAAGAAAGTTGTCATGTCTCTCTCACTATATAGCTAAAATTTGTTTTTTATTTATTTATTTTGTTGTTGTTGCTGTTGTTGTTTTTTTTGTTTTTACTGCAATTGTTTATATGAACTCAGCATTTTAATGGCCATTTTAACTGTAGGCTCTTCTGCATGTTTTTATAGGTAATTTTTAATTGTTCCATTAAATGCATTTTAACTAGAAAATATTTTTAATTATCATTGTCCAGTATGTTCGTTGTTTTTAGGTATGTAGGTAAGCTTTTAATAAGACGAACACAGTCTATTTAATCATTTCATAACTTCTGTTTTTACTCAAATAAAATCATAACGATTGAAATCATTTTAAAAGTCAAGTGCACTTAAATAAAATAACAAATATTTTTTTTATTAAATTTAAAGCGAATGGTTTTTAATTTTTGTTTTAAATCGGTCTGTTCGTTAATAATTATTAGTATACTAAATTAATTTTTTTTTTTCTTTGCTAAAAATCTCTAAATGTTGCAATGGAATTTTGCCTTGAATTTAGTCTTAATCTTACTTCACAGTAGATTAAATCACAAGTACTTTAATTGCATTTTCTATGTACTCGTAGTCGAGAATGGTAAAGTAAAATAATGTTTCTTTTTGTTTCGTTTTAAAATAAAAATTTTAATTACTTTTAACACTTCAGTATAAAATGTAAAATAACTGCCAATAATTTGTATGCGAAAGGTAAATCGAAGTGTAATGCGATGCGATATTGAGTTTATTGCCTTTGAAAATATTGCCAAGAACTTTATTTGGTTTTGTTGAAAAGATATTGGCAACAAATAAAAACATTTCTAAATGCATATTACACGCTCATATGCCAGCATTTTCTTCTGATTAAAATATTTTTTTATTTTTCTTCTTAGGGTGTTGTTTTTTGTTTGCTGTTGTTGTCGTAAAGTTTTCAGAAGCAGTTGTTTTTGTTGCTTAAAATTTCATTAACTTTAATACGTTGTATATTGTTTTAATAAGTGTTTCTACAATATAAAGTTTTTTTCCCTAATAGAGGGTGTAGTAAAAACTCTTTTAAAACTCAATATTAAGTCACGTCTCCATGGTTTAATACTCGTATCTTATTGTCATCAACTGTTTAGAAAAGTTGAAATTGTATGACACTTTGTCTTCATAGTCCGTGCATTTGGTAAGTTTTTGATTTGGTTTTTGTTTTATTTTGATCGGAAGCCCTACGTAAAAAGTTAAATTCGGTTTTTGTGTACAGTACACTTTTATCGAAACTTATTATTTCTGATGGTCCTGATCACCCAATATGCCACCTCTACTGCCTTATTACTGGATGGGTCGGGGAGGAATAGCAGAGGCGTTGGGGGAATGGATCAGGATGTTGTGTTTCTAGGACGTATTGTTGATCAACTTGATGCGTATTGAATACATATAAAATTATTATAATAAGGTATCACGTTGTCGGCTTTGTCTACATAATAATTTCTTTACTTGCTTATAATATTTCAGTGAAAGAAACTATTTCTTTAGACCACTGTTCAAATAATAAATGAGACAAATATGGTCCCCACGAAAGTATAGTGCTAATTAAATGTTTTAAAAAGTTTGATAAGAAATTAAATGATGATTAATTAAGGGTAAATATTGGAAGACATTTGATATAAAATAAATGAAAATATTTGCATTTAAAATTCATATGTATGGTATGGTATTTTTCAATTCGCTTTACATTTACGTACTTTTTTCAGATTAATTTATTTATTTTATTAATATTAAATTTAAAATGTTTTTTATTTTTTAATTCATTTCGTTTTTTTTTTCATTTCAGTCTCAAGTTACCCTAATTCTTTCAATTTGCTATTCTCCACAAGTGTTCGTTTGAAAACGCGTACGAATGTGAATGTGCGAAATGTTCCCAATTTTCTTCATGATTACACTACACATTTCCTTTTGCTTCTAAAAAATTGTTCTTTATTTTTCGCTTTCTCTCTCTTTGTACAGCTCTTTTAGTCATGCCATCAACTCCCCATATTACTTTACTGTGGTTGCACTCTTTCTTGCACAACGCACAGTTTTAATTGTGTCACAATGATTAATAGTGGGAAAACTAGAAAACATTGTACCAAAATTCCTAGAAAAAGAGCTGTACAACAACAACACCAACAAAAAGACAAAATTGTAGAAAAGAAAAGGACGAAGTGAAAAATGTTTGTACAAATACACCAAATGTCAGCAAAATTGTAGAAGGGAATGTAATGCGTCTACAAAAAAAAAAAAAAAAAAAAAAAAAAAAAAAAAAAAAAAAAAAAAAAAAAAAAAAAATAAAAGAAGAAGAAAAAATGAAAGCCGAAAAGCAACAAGAGGAGCCAAATATTGAGGTTGGCTGAAGAAGTGTTTCGATATAAAATGAATGTTGAATCGTATTACCGAATATGTAGAAACAAATAAAAAGTAGGATGATTTTAGTCATCCTACCACCATCTCTCCAGTTTAAATATTTTCAAATGGAAGCATAAAATACGGTTTATATTATTAATCTCAAGTGTATTTTAAAAACAAACTAACCCTTTGCGAACCGTGTGCTTATACGTGATGACATAGTCAATTGGCAATTCCTGTTAACGCTGGAGTTCGACAAGGTAGTCTTTTCTTCCCACTGCTATTTATTGACTACGCAGACAATATATTTTTTCCAGTTAACAGGTATTCCGACATACGGAGACCAGCTGGAATCTGTTCCGGCAGAGGCCAATTGCATCAATTAATGCTTTTCTAACTCGGAAGTATATTCACGTGTGGCAAATACGTAACGACGACAATATCTAGGAAAATATGAACATTAGCATATTTAACTCAAGTGTAAAGAGCGGTCTTTTGGTAAGATATTCAAACATTAAGCAACTGTTGTCTATTCTCGGCGCACTCTAAATTTACTATGAAACTTTTGCCTAACTTTTCTTTGTGGCAGAGATTACATAAGAAAAGCAAAATAATCGGGGCCAGATGACTAAAGAGGCTGCTTTCAACAGGACTTTGGAAGATACAGCATTGACTTTAGATACACAATTGATAAGAATGTGATATATGTAGCTCTATGACGCCCAAGAATAATGAATGAAATGAATGAATATATAACTTGTATGTATTAAAGTATAAAACTGCAACGTTAGTAAGGATTTTCACAAAATTATTAGATAAATAAAGAAATGCCTATATAAAATAATAATTTATATCACATACTTACAAGAGATCAGCAATGAGTATTCAAAAAGATTCGAAACATTCATACTTATTTAAATATATTAAAAATTTGAAGTACTCATCATACTCATACTTAACACTACGCATGATGTTGTTGATTTCGACTCTCCTTTACTCAACATATGTACAAGAATCACAAAATTAATATGAATCGCTTACGAATACTAAAATACTCACTAGAAAGTTGTGTGTTTGCTCTGCTTGCTGTTCTGTGTTTTTTGCTTATGTGTCTTTTTCTTTTGTTGTAAATGCAACAATAGCGAAGACTGTAAATTTTGATGAATGGTTCGTTTCACTCGAATCATTAATGATTATTATAAGAATTTTTCTAAATTTATGGATCTGAATAAGTAGGCGTATGAATCAAACATATTTCGAATGTTATGAGTTTGATGTCAACGTTGTACTCAAACTCATTGCAACCTGTACTTATAAATCAAAGTTGTAGTGAGTACGAATGAATCAGAGTAGTTAAATTTAAATATTGTTGACTCACGCATACTTCAAATATTATGAGTGCTTATGAGTAGCGAAAAAACAATTTATTGCTGATCTCTGATACTTACACATGTACGAATTTATGAGTTACGTTGGCTTAATCGCTTAATTGATTTAAAAAGTCATCGTGACTTCAGAGGAGGTTAATAGCTCTTTATGAGTAAATATTTGTTCATACATGTAGAAACGAGTGTCTGTGTGTTTATACTGAAGAGCGCGAGAGAATGAATGTGGGCGTGTGTGTATGTGTATGTGTACAATTGTATGAGTATCAGAACTTAAAATACTATAAACCAAAATGTAAAACTGAAATTGAACAAATTCCTTGACAAATTGAAATTTTTTGCTTAAATATGTGTGTGTATGAAAGTGTTTCACTCTCTATTATTTTTTTACCGTTTTGTTGCTGTTGTTATGGATGTTGGAGTGGCAAGCCAGCAACAATAAGCAAAAACTCAAAAACAAAAACGAAACCGAACCATTTAAAAGAATTTTTTTTAAATTTTTTTTGTTTAAGATTTTGTTTTGTTTGAGAGAGAACAAACTGTAAGAGTATGTATGTATATGTATGTGGGTGCGAGAGTGTGTGTGTTTGTATGAGTGTATGTGTATGTGATGAAAAATTGAATAATGTTAGTTTACAACAAGTGCAATTTGTAAATTTTCCAATTTTTATACGCTGGTTGTTATTTTTGTAACTTTTGTTCATTTCGTTGTTTTTGTTTTTGTTTTTGCCGTTCTACTATTCAAGGGCCAAATCAAAACTGAGCTACGAAAAATTGCCATTTTCTTCAGCTGAACTCAGCTTTAAACTCCCCTTTACAGATTTCATTGGTTTATAACTCAACAAAAAAAAAAAAAAAAAAAAAAAACAAAAAAAGGAAAAAAAAAAGGAAAAGAGTAAAAACTTTTTGTTCCACTGATTTCTAGATTGTTTAATATCCAGCAACGAACATAATGAATGTTAAAAAATAAAGAGAGCATAATAGAAAGCAGAGCAAAACGTACGATATCTCGTTTAGGGAAATATGGGGTAGTCGTGTGGTTGTGTTAAATCTGTGATGTAATTTTTTTCTTTTTTTTTTTTGGCTATAGAAGAGCAAAGAAGGTTAAAGTTGAATATGGAAATGTTTAAGGGGGGCTGCGGTTGTTTGTTTTGTGTGGTTCTATGATCAATTTTGTTAGTTTTTATTTATTCTTGTTGTGTTTTTATTTTTCTTTTTCTTTTTTTTTCATTTTAAATAGTTGGCTTGTGTTAATTTATCTTAAATTGAATAGAGGGGTTTGGTCGTTTATAAAAAGTTTAGTTATTGTGGTAAATCTTGGAATGAATATTGTATTAAAGAAATATTGATGACTCCTTTTTTAGTTTTCGTGGTTATTGGATAAATTAATTTTATTCATTGATTGACCTTGCAGTAGATGATGATGACTTTGCTTTATATGGAGGCATAGGTCGAAATGAAAAAATAAGAAGTTAATACATTTTATAGCATCAAAACTTTTGATGACTAATAAAATAGTTCATTGAAGTAACTTATAGTAATAGTTTCTGATTGTTGATTAATGCATAACTTTTTTAATATGTACTCTTCACTCTTTATGTTATCAACTACTTTTGAAAATTGTTGTATAACAAAGGTTATCAATTTTTCAATATCGCTGGAATGTAGTCAATCCTTGAAATTTATATAAATCATGATTTTGAACTTTTCAATACTTTCTTAAATGATAATTTTTCGAACAGTTTTTATTATTCAATTATTTTTTTTCCTCCTTAACTTGTGCCTTAAACAATAGACTAATAAAAGTTACTCGTATGACGAATTCAAATTTACTATCTCTATAAGAAATACGTAGGAAGTAGTGATATAAGTATATATTTTCAGTCTATGAGATCCTGTTTATCGCATAAAGTTTTCATTTCAAATAAGGAATTAAAACATCCAACAATAATATTTAATTTAATGCGTTTTTTCTTTGAACTGTTGTTTACCATTGTTCTGTGCAAGAAAGTGAGCAAACTTTTTATGAAACTTTAAAAAGCATGCGGAAGAAACAGAAAAAACTTTATTATTGAATATAAGAAGATTTTGCAAATTTAAATTTTACTACAGCAGATTTAACTAATTAATGAAAGTTAGCTTATTATCCGAATTAGGTGAAATAACAAGAAGTATAACACTAAAAAAATTCTCTAATCGTCCTTTATTTTTAAACATTGTATATGTTATGATTTTGAGAAATGATCTTTTAATACTTCAGTCAGTATGTAAATGTTTTCTTAAGATATCTGTTTTGAATTATTTGAATATTTATATTCAACCTCTTCAGCTGAAACGAAACAAATGTTGACGATGGGTAATAAGATGTATCAATAGTGGTCTACTTTACAATGACATTAAATGAATAACTGTCGGATGTATACCGATGTTTTAGTGAAAGAGATGTAAGTCAGCGTTAACGGTAAGGAACGTGTTTCTTCTGAAAATTTAGTGCTAATTCTCTTCGCGTCTAAACTTATAATTCAACACAATGACCATCTTGAGAAAACAATCATCTAAAAGCGAGCAATTTTGATTAATGGAAGAGAAATTGTAAGGCATCAGAAAAACACCATGATAAAAATGTGAATAGCTTGTGCTGTCACCACTGGCACTAAGTGATTGTCACTTTCTTCTTTTGAAAGTTGAAAAACAGCGTAATTGATTTCTCCTGTTTCCGATGTTTAGTATGTGATTGCAAACTGTTTACGAAGTTGTTCGGTGTACAAGGCAATTACCGTCGAAGTGGCAATTAATTATCGCATGTTGAGTTATATAAAGTGACTCTCAAATTCCTATAACTATTTTTGAGAAGAACCGGTTCATTAACCAGCATCTGAATTAACATTTTTCATTATTTTTTTCACATGAAATTAAAAATGTCGACAGTGAGTGTGCTTCATATTTGGTATGATCAAAATTAATTTTAAAAAAATAATAGAAAATTTATATGAAAAATAGTTTGTTACCACAGTGACGAATATTGCTCTTTTAACCAATGTTCAGTGTTAATAATAATTTTTTTCAAATTTGAGTTGCTCTTGTAACAAAAATCTTCATTAGTAAGATTGAAGTTTCATCAAAGGAGCGTATTTGCGCAAATATTTGTAGTAAGAAATTTGCAAAGTAAGAAAAGACTGAAATATAGAAGGATTTTCATTACGATAAATTTTGCAAACATAGTTGGAGAGAATATAATTAATTTTTCATATATTTTTGGGAAGTTTTTCCTTTAGTAGTTTGTTAGGTAGTAGACACTTTATGTAATTATGAAGTCAAATTATTTGATTTCATCTAGTCACAAAGTTTAACCTAATTGCTACACACAATATTAAAAGACGAAATTAATTATTTACGCATGTAATTTAAGAAAACATGCTAATATTATTTGATTGTGTGCAAAACTGAAACTGCAGTAATAATTTAGTAAAGGTCTGAAAATTCCATTATATTTCTTGTTTTATTTTGCGCTAAACGCGTTTTTCATTTGAAATGAAGCCAATTTTTTATATATCAGATTTATATTTCTCTTAGAAATAAAATTAAAAATGGATGGATGTCCTTTAGCATTGCCATTATGGCTATTGCGGCCGTTGACCACTTATTTTACTACTTTTCCTTGTTGTTGGTTTTGATATTATCTTTTGCCTGTCATTTTTAATATGACACCAAATGTTATTAACGGCCAATCTTTTCTCTTGCTCTAACTATTCTATGCAGTTTTATTTTATTTTCTTATTCTCTTCAGATTTTATGTTACAACAACTATTGTATTTGGTATTGTAGCCGTTGTAGTGTTTTTTGTTGTTGTTGTTTGCTATTGTAACTATGTATTTTAAGCTTTGGCATATACTTCCGTTTATTCCTTTTCGTTCAGCCTGTCTGTGATAATTACACACAAATACACACTACCATAAACACAATACATACATATGTATGTAGCATAGAGGTTCCCGTATAATTCCATATGCTAAACTAACCCTATCGGAGAGTGTGCCATAACAGATACGTGTATGTATGACTCTTGCCACTTGCCACTTGCCACTTGCCACATTTGCTATATGCAAAAACAAAAAAAGAACAAAAAAAAAAATAAAAACGTACTTATCATTTAAGGCAGGTTATGTCTATGAAATGGTAAAGCAATGAACGAATATGGTTATGGTTATAGTATTTGGTGGTCATTTATGACAGATGGTGCATACGATCACAAAAAGATAAATTTATGAGACGCTTTTAAAGTCAATTGCATAGAATATTTTTTTCTTATCTGACGCAATATGTTTATGGAATCGACCATTATTTTTCAAAGAAAATTTACTTTCCGACTTTTGTCACATGCTATAAATTTTAAGTGTTTTATGCAGTCTTAAATTCCTTTGAATACCAAAACCAAACTTTAACAAATAATATGAAAAACCAATTATAATCCTCCTTCATCGATGTCCCTGATAATAATTATTTTATTTAACAATATTTGAATAAGTACTCGCTTAATGAATAGTCAGTCTATTAGCGTTTTCAATTAAAACATCGATAATTTAGATTTTGGTTTAATTATAGAATAATATTTAAATTGAAATTATTATTATTAATGAAAAAATATAATTTATGAACTTTAATAAAATTAAATATGATTTCTAAAAGCCATTATATTAAAAGATTCGTATACAACAGATTCAACCAATTAGTTGTAAAATTTTTGAAAAACTTCTATAAATTTCATTTTTAAAATCGGAATTTAAATGGAAAATAATAATAATAACAAAAGCAAAAACTTGTATAAATTTTCAATTATTTGATGTGAGCATTAAAATTTTGCTGTTGCTGTTGCTGTTGCTGTTGTTGTTGCTATTGCTATTGCTGTTACTGCAACTGCTGCTACTGGTATTATTGTATTCATTTTATTTACTTTTTTTTTGTATAAGAAAACAATGAAATTAAAACAATAACGACCACCACTACAGACATTCACGTACTCGAACAAACGAATACAAATACGTTAAAACAAACAATGAATATATATTTGTTGTGGCATAATTCTAAAACTGAGAGTGAAAGAGTGAGAGAGAAAGAGAGAGAGACAGATAGAGAGAGAGAGAGAGAGAGAGAGAGAGAGAGAGAGAGAGCGAAAGCGAGC
>QOCX01001157.1:9317-44917 GCA_005959815.1 Sarcophaga bullata | reverse complement strand
CACATTCACACACATGCACTAGTGAGTGACCACATTCACCACTTTAACAAACGTTAAGACACAGTTTTCTTTGTATTTACATGCAGAAAAGAGTGAGTGTGAGAGCTCGTATGCAAGTACATACATATGTACGTACGTACGTACGTATGAATATAAAATGTAAACAATAAAAGAAATTGTGCTCCGCCAAATACTAACGAGAGTAAACAATAAAAGAAGATCTCTTACAATAATAAAAAAAGAACGGTGAAGCTTTAACAACAACAACCTCAACATGGTGAAGGAAGCCATAACAAAAACCAGTTACAGTTGTCTTGATTTTTCCACCATTATTATGATGATTGTGTTGTTGCTAATGTTTGAAAAGGCAAAAACCAAGAGAAAAAGACACAGAGAGAGAGAGAATGTGCATAAAAAATTGCATGATTCTTGAGGTATTTCGTTAAATTGCTTAAATCACTGTGTGGGATAGTGTGCATGTGATAGCGTAGGTGTGAGTAGTTGTATGCAGTTTAGACTAAAAAGTCCTTGATTTCTCTTGGCACAGTGGTTTGATTTCAATATTTAGATGAAGAAAAACTGAAATGAAAAAATAAAATGAAATAAAATGGAATGCTAAACAGCTAAAGAGGAAGCTAGTTACCATAAATAAAATCAAATGAAGCTATTGCCAAAAGGTAGGCACTTGTCACAGGCCTTTATAAGCCCGCACAGTGGCAAATTATGGGCATGTGAAATATTTACTTTAAAGAAAGCTTCGCAGCACGTTATGTTTAAATAATCGGGGCTTTAGAAAATATCGCACAAATGGAAATTACAAGCAGACAGATGCTGACCAAGATGGAATGATGTTGTCAGCGAATTACAGAGACTCGTAGTATAGTAGGTAGAGTGTTGGCTTATTAGACGTGAGGCCATGTCGACTACTTTCTCTCAGCAGATTTCTAGCAAAAACTCTGAGAGTAAATAAAATTACCATGAAAAGTTTCTCAAAAAACCGTTGTTCGGAGTCGTTTTTAAACGACTTTTAGGTCCCGCAAATCAAGTATAAAATTAACATATACAACGTAAGTGGTGCGAGAAGCTAGGTTGTAATCCTGACTGGAGGGTTGTAATGTTGTATATATGTACACATTGGCTGAACTTAAGTTTCGTTGTCACAAGCAGCAGTTTTAAATCCATTTCTTAGCTTAATTTGCCCACTGTTTCGTTATAATTTTGTTGTTGTTCTTGTTGTAGGAATTATTATTATTTTTTCTTTCTTTCTTTCTGCTCTTTTTGTTGTTGTTGTTTTCCTTCACTTTTCCTTGTGCTTAAGATTTGAATTGTTTTTAATTGCGGTATAGAGTAGTAGGGGAACAGCCGAGCAGTTAAACGTGAATTATGAGAGAAGGACTAAGAGATTTATTTCTCTATTTCAAATGCACAAGCGTGTGCTTGGCTGTGTATATGTATGTATGTGTATGTCTTTAAGCATTTCAATGAGCAGGACTTTCCGTTCTATTCATTCATAGAATTCTTTATTCATTTCTTAAGTTATTGTACCATATTTAGACAAGTAGAGGGATTCGCTTGCTTTTTTTCTTTTTCAAAAGCAACGAAAAAAAAGATGAGGAAAAAGGGAGAAAAAAATCTGTGAAAAAATTAAAAACAAAATTCCTTTTTTTTGGTGATAAAAATCATGCGATGATGATGATAATAACAACAATGTTGGGGATGAGAAGAAATAAAAAAAAATTATGATGCCAACCAAGAACTAAAACCCGATTGGTTGTCATGAACAACAGTGGCAGTACAGCTACAGCAACAGCAACATTCATAATATTCAAGTACTCTAAGCGAGTTTAGTGTTGTGGCAGTAGCAGCACATTTAAGCTTGTGTTTTGTGATAACTTCTTATCCTTATACTGCAGGCTTTAAGGATTCAAAACAACTGAAAGATGCAGAGAAGAAAGAAAATAGCAAGAAAATTTAAAAAATAAACGCTTCATATTGTATAGCTTCAGTTTAGATTTCTTCATTTCCCGTTTTGTCCGTGGTGAACAAAAGCGCACAGTGTATGGGAGTATTGGAAACAACGCACAGTGGTATGGGAGTATTGGAAAAATGCGTTTCAAAGAAATTTTAAAATTTTGTGAAAAAAAATGTTGGAAGTATTTGAAGGGAAGTTAAATTGTATGAATTTCGAATAGTTTGTCAGCATTTGAAAGAGACTGGCACTGGTGGATATCCCACACATAGGATTTTAAAATAAATTTTCAAGGCTTTTGCAATATGAAGTCTGGAGTCACGTTTATATATGTATTAAGTCCGTCTCAATCAAAGGCTGCTGCATATTTAGACATCAATAAGTCGGAATCTTTTTAAATTTCTTGTCCCTTAACACATTGAGCAACGCTGGTTCCGTCAATGTCTGGTATTGTTTCGTTTAATTTTTGCGTGAGAAAAATAGAAAAATCATACCAGCACTTAGTCAGGATTACAACCTAGCTTGTCACATCATCCACATATGTTGTGTGCGTTAATTTTATCCATGAGCGAAGGACTCTACTGTTTAACGTCGACTCCGAACGACAGATTGTTGAAAAACTTTTCATGGCAATTTTATTTGATTTCAAAATTTTTCCCAGAAGACAATTGAGAAGAAATTTTCAAATCAATTTTTCTTAATTTTCAAAGCCATTTCAGCAGGATTACTGAAACTGGATCAATGGATCGGTTGTTTATACTTAAATGATCATTTTTTTCTAAGTTTAGAATGCCTCTGTTAATCTCAGCTTAGGCTCTGCCAAATTGTTTTTGGTTTTTGTCTTTGCTAAATGATTACGAATGAAGTTAACTTTACACATATGAAGTTAGTTTCTCTGGAAAAAATGCTTTATACCAATGTAAGTTATACAATTGTTTTCACTTCTTTGCTTATGCAGTCCCACTGTATAGTGTGGTGGATTATCACTAAACTGTAGCCAGTGTATAGCGTAAGCCAATGCAAAGGAATTATAAAAGCAAAAGATATACTCTGTGTATCCTTACATACTGTATGTATAAGTGTATGTATGTATGTATGGATGGATGGGTGTATGTATGGGTATGCATACAAATTTTTAGTTACAATTCTGTGAATGTATAGAATTTCAAAATAATGCTGGTTGCCAGCTGCTGCTACAAAAGATACTTATTTTGCTAACGAACGAACATTTTTGATATTTTTTTTAGAAAAAAAAACTAAAAGAAGAAGAAAAAGAAAATAACAGAAACAATAACAATGCGAGTATTTGTGAAAAAAAAAATTACAGAATATGACCTTAAAACTTCAACTATTTAAAATGTCTAAAATGTCACAATTTTATAATAATTTTTACTCTCTCGCTCTCTCTCTCACTCTCTGTCTACCTAACTCTCACTAGAGACATTAAAAACTATTAAAAAATTATGCAAAGAAAAAAATTCCAGTAAAGAATTCTCAGCAAAAGTTTAACGGAAGAAAAAAAAATTGAAAAATAAACTGAAACTGACATCTTAAAGGGTTAAACTCTGTGAAGGCAAACAGTAATAAAATAATGATCTCTACCCACACACATACACCAACAAATATGTACTTGGAAAAAACGCAAGAAAAAAATAAAAGAACAGAAAAGAGAGGGAGTAGAGCGTAAAAGAGAATAAGAGAAATTCGCTGTGCTGTTTTTTTGTAATAACAATGACAATCTTAACAGCTGGAACATAACGGCTGGCAGACACTTGTATGAATGAAAATTTCAATCTTTTTTTTGCATTTGTTTTTCTTCCTTTTTATACACCACGCTGTCAGTTGTTATTGTTTTTATTTTCAACACGCAGCCTGAATACTCAATACATAGACAATAACGAGAAATAAGAAGAAGAGAAAAAACAAAAACAACAAGTAAAAGTATAAGAAAAAGACATTGTCTGATAATATGATGGCAACGGTTGTTTGCTGTTCCTTATGCTGTATAAGCAAGAGTGGGGTGGAGAGAGAAAGAGAGAGAGAGCGAGTGAACTAACAAAGAGTTACATTTTAAGAAAAGAAGGTGAAGGCCTTATTTGTATAAATCTGCTGATACCGTTACATTGTGTTTGTTTATACACAAACAGTGGTGCTTATGTAATTAACGGTTGGATGCAGGTTATTCTAAGCAATTCGAAAATTTTTATATTTTTTTATGACATAAACGGCATAATAACAATAACAAAACAGCACTTAGTTCTAGAAGTTGCCAGAACAAGAAATAAAAGAAATATAAATACGGATAAGGCTAACGTTGCCAATGTAATCGTTGCAAAAAGTACACTGTACTAGTATTTAGAATGAAATCTTTAGATTGTGAGGCTTGAAACCTATTTCCTGAAGTCTCTCATGCTTTCTGTGTTGCTAATGTCTACCCGATATGCCGCTTTGGGAAATTCGCTGATAATAGTTCTTACGATGATATAAATTTGCAGGATTGTTGTCTTAACAGTGAAGTCTCTTCTCATCTGTTGTAATTGGTAAGCTCTGCGGAGTTTTTTTTTCAAAAGAAGTGGTTCCGTAATTATGAATGTGTGCTATTAACTAAATGCCCGCCACTGCATCTACACATATTTGATAGGATAGTCTCGAGAATAGGTATTTATGTGGAGAATTTGTTAACATAAGAGTACGAGAAAGAGAGAGAAAGGTAGAATACTTGGCTGCTCATAAGTGTTTTATTATTGTTATTTTGTTTTCGTTGTTATTCTCATAACAACAACAGCAATAACAGTAACAACGAATAACAACAAGTAACAACAAATAATAATAATCCTGCTATGCATGCTTATATGCGAGTCAAACTAATCACAACACTTTACGGTTGTTCATACGCATACGCACGCAGTGTTTATGGGTACGTCTAGGAATTATCAATTGCAGGGTGTTCCTCAAACAAATTCTGCGAATACCGAATTGAACGTTTAGGGATTTCAAAAATAACGGTCTAAGAAGTCTGTATTCAAAGTGACATTCGTTAGGGAAAAGGTTTGCTATTGTTTGCAACCGAAGAACTCGTAAAATAGTTAAAATTCACTATACAAATGGGGTTTAAAACGTGGCCTCTATTCTATCAACGTCATAATCAACCAACTGTGAAAAGGATTGCCAAGATATTTAAGGCGATGTGAAGAGATTGAAAGTGCTACTGGTGTGATAAGGTCTGTGCATCATTTTAATGTACGTACTACCGAAATATCGCTTCTACTAAGGAAAGTATGGAGGATATTCTAGATTGGTGGAATCGAAGGCGTTCTTAGCAATTGGGTATATCTTACGGGCTTATTATAACATCTTTTTATTTGGATTGGGACCAGCATACATATAAAGTCCATCTCATGCAGCAGTTATAACTGGCTGGCCGTAGATATGTTGGTTGCGTGCTAGAGTCACAGCACGCTTTCGTTTAATGTTGAGTTTTCGAACAAAATTGTCTTTAGCTTTGTAGTTCACTTTTCACTCGTTAGTTACATTAACAAGGAAAAATTGTGTCACATGAAATTAAGAACACTTAGAAGTGATTATGAAAAAGCCATTGCTTTCGGAAAATTTGGAGACTTTATTGGAAGGAATTTCATGAATTCAATTCAGAGCTGTATGGCTAACTAACTTTGACTTCCAATTGAAGTTCTTAATCTGGACGGAATGTAGAACCAACAAGACAACATCACGAGCTATACAACAGGACCGATTTCGGCTTTATTGGTTGTGAAGTTTACTTTCGTATTTTACTTACTAAGGTCATGGGAATTAGCTGCGTTGGATGGATTTTTTTTCTAATGCTACTAGAATGGCCGTGTTTATGTTGATAATCTCCTAATGTTGGGGCGATTGAAAACCGACATATATCTTGAAATATTGAACGAAAATTACTTAGCGATTATTATTATCGATTGCTAGCAACAATCCAAAGGAGAGCATTTATATGACAAGGCCAATGCACGGCCCAGGCATTACAACGTGCGCTTATCTAAGGTGTAATGTGTAGTATTTGTGTAAAAATTTTCTTTTTTTTAAATGTTTATTAATTTAATTTCTTATGTTTGCAATGAACATAATTAATTTGGAAACATAATTAATTTTCCTTTGCCCAAGGCCACTTTCATTTCACTATCTGTCTGCAACGATGAAATCATGAGAAGTTTAACTTTTGCCAAACAGCCAAACAGCCATAAATTGAACGTTAATTATTAAAACTTTCGAATAACGAAAGGAAAAATACGATAAAAAGTTGAAATATTTTCAAAAAAGAAATATGAAAACATTTTAAGTAACATAAGGACGAGTAGTAAGGTTAACCAAAAAGGAAAGCAAAAGGAAAAAATTTCCGAATTTTTTTTTTCATGCACTCTACCCCGCAAACAAAAGTAATATCGCGTCTATCATTAAGAGGGGTAGACAGAGAGAGAGAGAGAGTTAGCAAATAACAACGCAATATTTAATGATATTTCGAGCAAAACTTTACAAAAACAAACAATAATAAACAGAAGAAGACAAGAAGGAGAAAAATAAATAAAAAGAAGAAAATTATTCTTATTAAATAGTGCAGAGTAGAGATAGAGTCGAGTAGCGGTAAAGGAAGATACACCGAAAAGGAAGGCTTGTTAATTAAAAAGGAAAATATCAAAACAATAGCAGCAGCAGCAGCCATCAGCAGTAGTCTTAGTTTATTAAGTGTGGGAAGAAAAGAAAAACTTTTTTTTTTATTCTCTTTAAGTACTTAAGAGATAAGGGCACAATATTTTTTGACATTTTTAACTTGACAATATTCTGCGAAAGCAGAAATTATAAAACATCTTTCCTTCTTTTATTTTGGTAGGAATTTTTCTTAAAAAACGCCGTAAGTTTTAAACCAAACCCACAAACTGACTGCCTTTTACCCCAATGGCCTAAAAAAAAATGGAAAAAAGTTACCATTTTGAAATTGTTCGTCTAGAAAAACAAGTACAATAAACAACAACAACAACAACTGTTGCCATATAGTATTTATGCTTAATAGTTAATTAGTCTTAAATGTTATACAACAACAACAATAATAATAACAGCAATAACAACAAATTTTAATAAAAATAATTATTTTTGTTTCTGTTTCCTTCCCTTTAACCAAAATTTTGCCCTTAATTTTCTCTCTCTTTCTCTCTCTCTCTCAAGCATACTTCTTAACATTCATTTAAAAGCAACGGTTGTTTTGTATTCCTCCCCATTTTGCCTTAAGCCTTAAAGCACTTAGCAACTCTTATGCTTTTTATCCATTGATTGCAACAATAACAAGAACTCTCCAGTTTGTTCTCTTTCTTTTTCTCTCGTTTTTATTTTTAGCCTTTAAGGGATAAATTGTCTAATTAGCCCTCTTCATTTATTTATTTATTTTCTTTATTATTTTTATTTGTCTTCTGCTTCATCTCACCATCACACTGTTTTTATTAAATTTTTTCGTTTTTTTTCCCTAACGGGCCTTTTCAAACGCCTATATGTCTACCCACATTATTAATCTGTGCATGAGGATTTAGCACTGCACGTACAATTGCTTACAGACACGCACAATTTGCTAACGGTTACTTATGTGGGCTTAAAAGAGTAATAGAGACCAGAGAGAGACAGAAAAAGAGAGTGTGTTGTATAAATAAAAATGCAGACACTTAAAGTAATGTTCACACACACACCCACTTTGATTTTTAATGGCTAACTTTCGATTATGAGGAGAGCGACAGAGTGAGAGAAAAGCAATACTAAGAAACTGTCAATACAAATGCAAATTAATAAAGTAATGTAAACGCATTTAGTTGCTGTGTATGGGCTCATACATTTTGATTTTCAATGCATAACTTTTGACTATGAGATGAGTGTGATAGAATGAGAGAGAAAGGGGGAATGATAATCATAACCAGACGTATATGTGAGAGGCATGTGAATAACCCAGAGAAAAATTGATTGACATGAACCTTCTTCTTTAGAAGCTGACAAGCAACTGAATGTCTTTTTAACGAACATTGTTGATGTTCTCGTTCTATGTGTGTTAGCCGATCCCCGGAGGATGTTGGTGCCGACGTCTAATAATATGTTAAGCGGGAACAAATCCCATATGCCTGAGTGAAACAGACTCTTGAATGTTGAGCTCACGCGATTATTTTGGTATTCTGAATGTGTTTCCTTCTTTGTTAAGTAGAGAACTTTATGAACGAACGCAGTTTTGAAGGATCACTTTTCCAAAAAGGGCGTGCACAGTCATTTTCACGAATAAATCACAACTGAATGAAGACACTGGTGATCTAAGATCATGGTCATGATTTCCAGTACAAATAAGAGAAAAATGTCTGGAGTTTTTAAGCCTAAACAGTATGAAAGACATTGGAGAACCTAGTCGGCCCCGCTGTTTCGTGATTTCAAATGAGCAGTTTGGGAGGATCTGGTATAAGTCACGAGTGGCTTATAATTACAACAACTTTGTATAAAATCTTGAGCCAAATTGATGAAGTTGTGTTTTGGTTTTGCGATCCTGTGAAAGGGTGGAAACGACAATTATAGCAGATTTGCTTCTTTTGTTATTAAAAAATTTTTCAAAAGAGAGTCGGTGGTTCAAACCCTCACTCATAAATACATCATACTTAATCGGTCATTACAACCCTTCAATTAAGATTACGTCCCAGCTTCTCACACCACTTATGTTGTGTGTGCCAATTTTATAAATAAGTGGCGGAACCTACAGTTTAAAGCCGATTCCGAACGACAGATAATTGAGCATAGCAATTTTATTTTCTTTCAGAATTTTTGCCAGAAATCTGCTGAGAGGAACTCGCCGAAGAAATATTTTTTCATATTTCGCTTTGATGTCTGACCTGGGGTTTAAACCGTGGCATTACGTCTAATAAGCCAACACACTATGTACTACACTACGGCGACTTCAAATTCTCACTCAAACATCTCGAGAAAAACGAAATATGAAAAACTATTTCTTCGTCGAATACTACCTGTTCGACTACGGTGACTACTATTTCTGTCTTTTGCGTATTTGAAATTAATTCAAATGCATGTCGGTTTTAAAAAACAACAGAAAAAAAATGGTGAACCCAGGGTGATGCTATTTTACCACACTCCAAATCAACTCACAAACCTCCACATGGTAACCTCTGGATAAAGTTTATGATGCCCTTCAAGCTTGCCCAAGTTATGAGAGGCGAATGAAGCATCCGTAGGCATAGCTGAGGTGGCTGCAGCTCCATACAGTCAAGAGCCAATCTGATCTGATGCCTTAGATGACAGTGGACTAATCATACGCCCATCTGGTACAATTTGATTAAAGAAATCTCAAGAAGTGATTAATAATGAATAAATTGACTTAAGAGCCCTTTACTCCTTACAGGAACAAAAGAAAAATATGTAATGTTCTACAAGAACCCACCCAAAACTTATTCATCTTGCTTTAGAAGTTATACGCTCCCTGTAATAATTAAAAAAATGTAAATAACCATGCAATAAATGTGCTTTAATTGCATTTGAAAAAAGAACTTCAATGCCTTAAGGCCCTGTATTATAAATTAAAATTTGCTAAATAACGGTTTAACAATAAAGAAAAGTTTTGAATTAATAAAACTCATATACACATACACACACAAAAAGTAAGAAAAATGAAACGAGATATTGGAGTAAGAAAAAAGAGCCAGACCACACGGCGTATGTTTAATATGAATTTAATGGCAAAGTAATAATATTACGTATACGCACGCAGGCACAGTGAACTTGTAAATACACATTGTTTTGTTGTTTTTCGTTCTCTTGGTTTTCTCAGCTATACAACAACTTTTACGAACCTATACACTTACACTTACACTTCATACGTGCTACACATAAGCGCATATGTTTTCATAAACACTTGCTTATGCTCATGCAACTGAGTTTGTTTGTTTGTTTATGTTTATGCTTATGCTTAAAAGAGTTTTGGCTTTTGTACGGCAGAAATAAAAGAACAAGAAGGAATGAAAACCAACAACAACAACAATAATAATTCATAATTATTATCATGACTTTTTAAAAATAATTTCAAAAATTTTTTTTCTCCATTGTCTGTCTCCCATTAAAAAAAGAAGTAGGAGAGGATATCTTGCACTCTCTCCAACTGCCTCTTTCGCTTTCTTTATTGTTTTGTGTGTAAAAAACCTTTTTTTCATGGCAATGCTTAACAATACAATTGTTTTTCTACGTTTTTTTTTGTCTCTGTTTCTTTCCTTATGTGCTACGGAAAGAAAAAATTGAAAAACCCACAGATTTCTGTTGAAACATTTTCATTTATGCTCGCCATACCATTCTGTCCGCATATACAATTTAAACGAAAAGTTTAGTTAACACACACACATACACACACAGACAGATAGAAAGCAGAGAAAGAGTTGCCTGATTATAACTGATTTAATTTCATTCTCTTCTTTTTTTCTCCCGTAAATTGCGGATTTTTTTTTACTACAAAAAAAAAAAGAGAAAAAAAGAAAGAAACGGGAAATTATAGTGGTGAAGGTGGAAAATGAAATGATGTGTATGTGTTCTCTTCGCTCTCTCTCTCTCTCTTTTCATTTCTTGTTTTTCATTTTTTAAAGCATTTGGTCGTTGCATTGGTTAGTGTTGGTTTCATTTCATTTTTTTTTGTTGTTGTTTCTTTGTTTGTTTGTTTGTCTGTAGTTGTTGGATTTGGCATTAAATTACTTTTTCTGATTGTTGTTGTTGCTGTTTTTTTGTTGCCGTTTGTTTCATTAAAAACAGTTACAAATACACGTACAATAATAAGAACAATAGAGTTGAGTTAAAACCTCATTTGGTTTTAAATGTTTTTGGCCACAGGTGGTGTATGTGCCCAGTTTAATTTCATTTAACATTCTTCTATGTGCTCTCCATACACTGCATAGCACTGTAGCACGGTTGTAGCATTTGTGTCTCCGTGTTTGTGTACGTCTGTGTATCAGTATATCGTTTTATTGTTACATTTTGATACACTTTAAGCGTTCGTGTACACCATTTACCGCAAAACATTGAAAGTGAATATTTTTTCAACGAATTTTTAATGGAAAATTAATTGATTTTTTTGGGATTTTTCCTATTTTTTTTTTTTTGGAAAATGTTAGAAAAACGCCGTATTATGCGTAGGATTTTAACATTGGGTTTCAATTGCAGATTTAAATTAAACGTAGTTTTTAAGGAGTGTAGTAGAACATCTGTGAGTTATGGGTGATAGAGTGTCTCTAGTAAATGGTTCTCATCGTAATGATTTTTTTCTTTCTCCTTTTTCGATTCCATGCAAGATCAAGATCATATTGTTCAAGACATTGGAATATCACGTGTCGCGAAGTGTTCGATTACAACTTCATTAGGGTTTTGATATACTTGGAAGTTATGCGTAGTATGTAATGGTTTACGCCGAACTTAGAGGACTTATGTAGTCTGCTCTGTCGGATTTGTGTACATAGGCTGGTAACTGCGATCTGTGCCTAAACCCTAATGAGATGGGAAAACTTTTGTTAGTCCGAAGATATAAAGTAGAGACCTTCAGAATGTCCGAATTAAATGCTGTACAGCATTCATTCCCTATTGTAGCCACATATTTAGTCTAGACAGCTATATCTTTGATAAGAGCTATCAGCGTGCAACCTTAAATGAGATACAGCGGTTTGCTTGAGCAAGAGTTGGCCTCAGACTTCTCTTGTTAGTATTCTCAGCCTAACTGCGCTTGGCTTATATGTTAAGCGTAGTGTGGTTAAACAAATTTCATATGGAAGAGTGAATCCGACATTTGAATACTGAGCTCACCGGATTATTTCGGTATTCTGAATATATTTTCTTCTTTGTTAAATAGAGAACTTTTGGAACGAACCTTAACTGACTAAAGAGTTCACGATACCATGTTTATCCCAGTTTTTAAGATTCTCTTTTCAAAAAAGAGTTCGAATTTTCACTTCAATTCGGTACACGTACAATTATTTTCACGAATGAATGGGAACTGATCTTGGCCATGATTTTCAGAGAAGAAATCCAGGCTTTTTTAAAACTTTACAGTATCAAAGACATTGAAAGGGCACATCAAGCCTCGCTCTATACAATTCTGGTTTCTACGTGATTTATGTAAACTTTCAAATGAGCAGGTTGGGTCTGTCGTAAGTCGCGAGTGGTTTATAATCACAACAAATTTGTATAAAATTTTGTACTAAATTGATGAAGTTGCTTTTCGGTGCTGCGATCCTATGGCTTTGAGGTGAAAAAGGAAATAAAATAATAAATAA
Organism: Sarcophaga bullata; assembly: GCA_005959815.1. Taxonomy (NCBI): domain Eukaryota; kingdom Metazoa; phylum Arthropoda; class Insecta; order Diptera; family Sarcophagidae; genus Sarcophaga; species Sarcophaga bullata. The sequence continues at coordinate 32,626 of QOCX01001157.1, read as the reverse complement.
ACCCCTAAAATTATATTTCCAATTATGAAAAATTACTTCGCCTAAAAGTATGCTTTATTTGCATGCTTAGTTTGTGCGGCTTGAAGTGCCTGTTATTTTGTACACTGAGATACAGTGTAGTCTTCTTATCAATCCCTAAGAGGTACTTTAGAGTAAAAGACTAAGATATTCACTGTTGGCAACCGGAGTCGATGCAGTGGCAGTAGCAATAGTAACTCTGGATATTTAAACTTGCCTGACTGGCAGGCAGGTCGTTTGGTATGCCTGGCTGGCTAAATGGTTGTATCGTCGTCATCGTCGTTATCGTCGTTTTTGGATCGCTTTTGCTTTTGTTAAATTGGATGCTGTTGATACAAATTTTATTCTGTGTTGCATTTTTTATTCCATTTATATTGTGCCGCTCCTTCATTCCAGTTTTGTAAATCAGGATAAAAGACAATACAATACCAGCAACAACAACAACACTACCAACTACAATGCAATACAATGAAAAAAAATAAGAGTTTAAATTTACACTCTTATACTCGCTCTTATGCACTCATACACACACAAAGAGATTGTAGTGAATGAATTTAAAATGAATGAATGTGTGTATGAATGTATTGTATGAATGAATGAATAAATGAACGAACGAATGTTACTAAAAATTATATGAAAAAAATAAAAATCTTGTTGTTATTGTAGTTATAGTTGTTGCTTTTGGTTTAATGCTTAAATCATCAACAGTTGTGAATAGAATAATAGCATAGGTTGCAATGATTTACTCGATGTTGTTGGCTTAGGTGCGCAGATGAGTCAATAAGCCCGTTATCATCAAACCACACGGTAGTCTACTGTCAATGTCTGTTAAACGTTAACGAAATGACACAACGTGTTTAAATTTTAACATGACAAAACCGTTTGATGCTGACAAACATGGACAATTGTTGCTAATTAAGCAACTTTGATTTGATGAATTTGCTGGCATTGTTTTTGTTGGTTCGACTTAGTTCTACAGTTAGCAACGGATTTGTATATTGGCTAACCAGGTGGCTTCTTGATTTCTGCAGCAAAATTAGCAACCTTTGAACCACACAAACAATTTCTTGACTGTTAACATCGAGGCAACACTTTCAGTACAAACCTCGTTGAAGAATCGAAGTTGAATCCTTGACAGGAAAGCTTGAATAAGTCGAGGAAAACTGTCCTTAATTGTTGTGATGCTTTACAAATTGTTGCTATTTTTTTACACTCCATTGTATATTTTCTTATCTCTTTAGTGTTCATGTTTAACCCTTTTTTGGATTTAGCAATCTCTCTCTCTCCCAATTATTATTTTATACCAATTAAGTCTGTGTATGTATGATTGAATGTATGAGTGCATGTGTGCGGGAGTTTGTTGTGTGTGTATGTATGTACATGTGGCATGAGTATATTTTAACGAAACAATTAGAAATTTAAATAAATAACTGTGTATACAAAATAAATTTCATTTTTTCTTTGTTGTTATTATATGGCAGCTCTTGACCAACACGTTCTCCCATCTCTTTTTGTTCCTTTTTGATAATTTTTATTTAATACTCGCAGTGTTGTTGTTGTTGTTGTTGTTGGTGCTGTTGTCTGTTGCAATAATAATTTATTTCCGAGTGCATTTACATATTTTTTTCTATCTCAACATTTAATTGTAAATGAATGGACAGACAAACGACACTTTTGTTTAATTGTGAGTCCTTTTTTTGTGCACCCTACTCAACCATAGTTATTGGGGTCGAGATTGCTTGTTGACAAGATTTTCTTTGTAATTGAAAAGCTGTTATAACTTCTATTGTAGTTCAGCTGACAGACACTGTGTTCGTTAGTTCATCTAGCGTAGTTCAAAAAATTAAGCTCGGCATCGTTGTGAAGATATATGCTTCAGGTTAAGATTGTCGAAAGAAACGTAAGCGTTCCTTTCTTAGACACAAAATTCTTAATCTAAGGACTTCAGGCATAGAAAACATTATAACCTCGCATCCATTCCATATTGCTATAAACGCTCCTACTCCCTAATATTTGCTGGGCCTTCTTATTTTTGGTAATAAAAAGAAAACGAACAGAGAAGCTTACTTCGTTAAAGAGCGATTTTCGCTGATTACGGGATACATTTCTATGTGAAACTCACTTTTAGATGATATTGTTTGAAAGATATCCGCGAGTTTCTCCATAGATTGTGAATTCTTTGCTCTGGCACTGAATAGACTACCACTGGCTATAAAAATGCCCTCAACCCACTTGCTTCATTCATTCTTAATTCCCAGTCCCTCGTAGTAACGAGTCCTATAACAGTTGTTTGTAATATGGTGGATGCTATTATGGACGAAAAAAAAAACATCGTTCGATTACACAACACGGCTTCTTTGGGTGAAGTGCATTCACAGTGTTCACTTTTCCATGACTGTGGCATAAGCTGTGTGGCATTTAGCGCCGTCTTGTTGTCATGCGAACCTTATTAGCCAATTCAGGGCAAAATTCGTCTTTTAGTACTTGCCGCTGACAGTGAAGACCTGGCCAATGTCGCCCTCAAAGAAATATAAACCGATAACGCCGCAACAGCCAAATCCATATCAAACCAGGACTTTTTCGTAATGCATTGAGTACTTTGGGATCTCATGTCGGTTGGTATCGGGTCAAATTCGACAATTTTGTTTGCTTACATAGTCGCCATAGTCTAGTAGCTGGTATGGTGGCTTTTTAGACGTGAGGCTATGATGAAAACCCCAGGCCATATTTCTTCAACGACTTCCTCTCAGCAGTCTTCTGGCAAAATCTCTGAAAGTAAATAAAATTGCTATGAAAAATTTTTCAAAAATCTGTCGTTCGTAGTCGACTTTAAACTCTAGGTTTCGCCACTTATGAATAAATTTAACACACACAACATTGGTGGCGTAAGAAACTAGGTCGTAATCCAGACAGAAGGGTTGTAAGTACACACCCAGTCATTTAGAAATGGGCCCCATCGCTGAAAATAAATTTTCGATCAAAATTGGATCAAAATTTGGATCAATTGCTCATTTTTGTATAACAATTTAATTATTTGCACGTGTAGTTCTATTCACAAAACTCACAGAATAAATGACAACAAATTTGACAGTTGCAGCTGCAACAAGATGGCCGTTATTAACTGTCAAAGTTCGGAAGTCCCTGTTGGAAATCTCTGATATTTCTTAGGTATGGTAATAGTTCCTCTATGCGCCATTGTCTCAAAGCAGGAATAAGGCCATCATAAGCTAGAGTTTTGTTGTTTGTAATTCTCACCTTTGTACTTACCTAAGGTGCAATCTGCCTACTTCCTACCTATTTCCTGTATTATGCGGCTTAACTTTTAGGAAATTGTGTTGTTGTTGTTGTGGAAAAACTCTGTCATTTCAAATTCTTTACTTGTATAGCCATCCATTCTTGTTTCTTAATGCTCTCATCTGTATTCCGTAACTGATCTGTCCTTTGCAACAGTTTCATTTACTTTTGCTATCTCCGGTTGGGATTCTTTGCCTACCCAGAAGCTCCTAAAATTGATCACATTTAACAAACAAGATTTTAAATAAAAATTTCAGGTAATCAGACTCTAACTGCTGAAGCAGCATTGGTCAGAAATTTAGAACGAAGTAGAGTCCATTCTGAGCCAATGTTTGCTTTTTTATTTGTACTTTGTTTTATTGCTGTTGTTGTTAGTGTTGTTTTAATGAAATAAAAACATTAATTATTTTATTTTTATTTAGTTAAGGGTCCTGTTTTTTTTTTGTTGTTGTTGGCTCTCTTTTAACAAGCGGATAAATTATGATTTGAAAATGGAGGCGGGGTTGGAAGTGCAATATTTACGAGATAAATTTTGTTGAAATTTGTTCTTTGATTTATTTTCCATTTTTTTGTTGTTGTTTTTGTTTATTTCTGTTTTTGTTTTTGTTTTCGTAATTAATGAATAAATGAAAGAGTGAGTGTATGAATGAATGAATGAATGAATGACTGAATGAATGAATGAACGTATTGTAAATCAATTTTAATTAATTACATTTAATATTATATTGTATACACATACCATATACAATATTATAAGATGGTGTTTATTAATTAATTTATGCATTATTATTCTGATAATTATTATTCTTTGTAAAAAAGAAAACAAAAAATAAATGAATGGATATTGTTGCAATAATAAATACAATTAATAACAATCATTATGAAAATTATTATGATAATTATGCTGATATTAATGTATAAGGAGAAGGATAATGAGTGTGTGTGATAATATTTTGTTTGTTTTATTATAAATATTCGTGTGACTGAGAGGAATAACTGTTTAAGTTCACTTACGGGAAACATAAACTTGATAGGGAAAGGGATTGTTATATTGGTAGTACAGTGCAACTAATTTTAAAGAAAATAAAGCTTATTCTATCGTCTATACATAACAGTTTTTAGGCTGTGCTTTGTGTCTCCAATGAGTGTCAATTTATTGATTAAACCAGGTTAAAACCGAGCTTGCACCCATCACTATAGGTCACATGGCAACAAATATCCCATTGCAAGGGTTAATAATTAATATTCATGCATTTGCAGTTGTTTGGTAGGATTTAATCTTTATTCAGGATTACAACCAGAGGTCAGCAATAAATATTCAAAAAGATGAGTAGGATCGAATCATACTTATACGCATTCATACTTGTTTAAATATCATGCAACATCTACTCATATTGAAGTACTCATCATATTCATACTTAACAACACGTGTGATGTTGCTGATTTCGTCTCTCCTTTAGTCAACATATAGACGAATCACAGAATAAGTATGATTCTAGTACGAACCAGAGACCGGCAATGAATCGTTTTTCCGCTACTCATAAGCACCCCTGAAATTTTGAATATAAGTGAGTCAACAATATTGAAATTTAACTACATATGTACTCTGATTCATTCGAACTCACTACAACATTGATTTATAAGTACAGGTTGCTATGACTATACGTACAACGTTGACTTCAAACTCATGCCATTCGAAATATGTTTGATTCATAAGCCTCTACTCATTTAGATTCATAACTTCACAAAAATACTTACAATACTTATAAATGATTCGAGTGATCCGAATTAGTCATCAAAATGTACAGTCTTAGTAGTTATTTTTGCATTTACAACAAAAGAAAAAAAGGCACATAAGCAAAAAAGACAGAGCAGCAAACAGAGCAAACACGCAACCTTCTAGTGAGTATTTTAGTGTTCGTGCGAGAATCATACTTACTTTGTTAGTCATAAATATGTTGAGTCATGGAGAGTAGGAATCAACAACATCATACATGTTGTAAAGCATGAATACGATGAGTACTTCAAACTTTGAATATGAGTAGAGAGGTTCCATGATATTAAAATAAGTACGAATGCGTATAAATATCAGAAATTATGATAATGATTCGATTCTACTCATCCTTTTGAATACTCATTGCTGATCTCTGATGGCAACCTATACCAAATACAGTCGTACAATATTTGAGTGTATCCTTAAGCGGCTTTTACAAGTTGCGACTCGTTCTACGACTTTATAATTGTGCACAAACAATTATTATGTTGAATGGCTGATGGGTCGATGGTTGGTTGAAGATCAACATTTTTTGAAAATTAGGATGTTACAATAAAAAATTTATAAGTAAATTAGGCTAAAAAGAGAAACGAGTGAAGAAGACGAGCCACCGTTGACTTAACTTGTTGGGCCGCATTAGCATAGTCGCCGTAGTCTAATAGGTAGGGCGTTGGCCCGTGTTTCAAACCCCAACTTAGACATCTTGATCGTAACGACTTTAAATATTTATCTCGACATTTTCCTTTCAGTGGTCTTCTGGTAAAAAGTCGGAGATTAAATAAAATTTCCATACGAGGCCATTGTTAAGATCCTAAGTAGTAGCCTAGCGTAGCTACTACTCTCTTCGTATATGCCATCCGTAGTCTTTCCTAACAATCAAATTGTGTTAACAACGGTAGAATTATAACCGTAGAATTATTAAAGGATGTAATAGGGCGTTTTAAAGTCCATCACAAATAAAAAGGTTTTTTTTTCTACGCAATCTACTGATAAGAAATGAATTGGGAATCTTTAAATATTAAATTCCGCTGTAAATAGTTGTTGTTTTCATTGTTGTTGGTTTAGTTGCTTTCCTGATTATTTAAAAATTAAAAATTAATCGATTAAATGTCATCTCTGACAATAGCAAAAAATAGAAGAAAACATCTGCAGATGGTATAGCACATCAGCAGTTTTTCTTTTTGTTGTTGTTGTTGTTGTTTTGATTGATTTAATGCTGAAACTAAATTGTTCCCGTGCAAGTGTTTAGAACGTGAAAAGGATTAATAAGGAATTAAAAAGAGAAGCATTGATGAAGGTGATATGTATTGGAAAAAACAAATTATTAAAGAAATGGTGTAAATAACACAACAGTTGGCAATTCGGTAGCATTGCCGCTACCAATACTAAAAATATTCTGTTAGATTAACTGTTTTAGAAATAAATGTCACGTAGTTGTTGTTGTTGTTATTATTATTCGATAATTACTTTGCTAATTATTTAAATGCAATTAAAACAAAATTAATTTAATTAAACGTGTAACATCTGCATGTGATTTAGAGCTGGAAAAAAAATTCATTAATTTGAGATGCGAAATAAATATTCAAACGAAGTTTTTAATTCAAAGCGAATACCGCAAACGTGAAAGGCTTGATAAAGAATTAAAAAGGCAGCCGACAAACAGATAAATTATTGGAAAAGAAATTGAAAACATGGGTTTGAGGGTCTTTTTTTATCACACTTTAAACCAAATATTTTACACAATGTGAGGAGGCAATCTGTTCCAATTTTTAATAGTAGTGGCCTGAGGACAATCTCAGCAACAGAAGGACTTTACGCCATGCTAAATTGGCTTCCTACTGAGCTTTTTCCTCGAACAGTAGGCAAGTTGAGCTCTTTGAACTGCTAGATTCATATGGCCTTATTCCTCTTTTTTTAATGCTGCATAAAGTCATTGAGGGTACATCCTTCAACCAAAAACCTTCTCTAACATGCGACGTTGTTCAGCGAAATGGCAGAGTGACTGCAGTGTGTTCCAGGCAGAAGTCATGGTTACACTCATGGCGTTCCAAGAATGTTGCACCAAATCTCCGTAAATTGTCAAATTATCCTGAGGAACTCTGGGCATAGAAACGCACTTAAAAGCTATGATGCGACTAGAACAGGTATCACAGCAGAAAACCGCTTATTTAATTTGAATTTTATTGACCGCGGTTAGGTTGGCAAACGGCTTCTGCATGGAAGAGAGCTTTAGCTGCCCGGTTCTCTCTCGCTTCTCTCTCTACTGACCGTTTATTATGAGTTCGCCATCTGCACAGGATATGTCCTAAGGAGGAGGACTAAGAGTTGGTCTATCATTTAATGTGTTACAGTCCAATACTCGCGTAACCATGTGAGGGGAATACTTGACATCGCTAATGGAAATACCTTAAGTTAGGACAAAGAACATTACTCGGCGTATAAAACAGTTTGGGAAACTAAGACTAGAGAATGTTTTCCTCATAGTGTACAACAGCGTCTTTTATTGAATGGTATGTGGTCCCACAGTGAGCCTAATGATTTGCATTAATAGAGAAGTTCGAGCATCAAAAGGAAAGATATGAAAAGAAAAAATATTCCTTCGGTGACTTCCCCTCAGCAGATATCGGGCAAAAACTCGGAGAACAAATAAAATTGCCATGAAACGTTTCTCAAAAATCTGTCGTTCGATTTTAAACTGTAGGTCCCGTCACTCATGTATAAAAATTAACACACACAACATAAATGGTGTTGAGATTCTAACAGAAAGGTTGTAATGACCAATACGGGACATAAAACTTATTATAACCCAAAAACAGATAATTGTTATGCTATAAACACATTAGGCTGCACATGCGGCGCGGCAAACTGTCAAAGACAGAATACTTGAGTGTATTTAGAAATTATTGTTTTAAAGGCTTGCCCGTGAACAAGCGTCAATGACTAATATCTATGTCTGTTCGCGGCAATGAGAGAATTGGTATCAACAATGAGGGCATTTAGGCTGCCAAATTATGTGCCACACCACAAATGCTGCTACTAATGTGTTTATAGTTGTTATAGGGTATTAAATTATTCGTTCATTATGTTTTTATTTTTTATTAATGATTTATTTTACACTGGATTAAAATACAAAACACAACAACAATAACTACTACTACTACAACAACAAGTGATCAATTGTTTGATTAAAATAAAACTGCATGCGGCAAAAGCACTTGACGATTACATATCGCATCACATAGAATGTGAATAGAAATTGCAATGACCCAGACCTTTTTGGCCAATTCACTATTAGTTGCGGGAAAGGGGGAAGAACACATTACAATTCTTTATACAGAATTAATAATGAATTCTAAATTTATTTCACTGGCACTTAATTTCTATTCCGATACCGCCTTAAAAGCAAAAAAAAACAAAATAAAAAAGTATAGGGTATGTACGAGTGTATAAGCACAGGCTTTATGTGGAAATTGTTAATGCATAATAAAGCAGAAGAGAGAAGGAGAGGAGAAAAAAAAAAATAAATTTTATTATTGATAACCATAAACGAATAAAAATAAATGGAAAATAAAAAAGTCTCAATGGAATTGGCAGTCTGTAACACCATAAATATTGCTTTGACATGAACATCATCATAATCATCATCGCCATCGTCAGCGTTGGCGCGTCAATCAGCTTCCAATCATCGGCTGGTGTTATGCCAGCGAAGTATTCCATCTCAGCTGTTCATCATATTCTTTGGAATACAAAGAAATTAAAAAAAAATAAAAAATAAAAATTCAAATTTCAAATGAAATGCGTTTTAAAGCAGTCTCCTTTTGTATGAAATCGCATGTATAAAGGCGCTATTAAGATATGGCGGCATTTTCATAAGAATCAAAAAAGAAAAAAAAATTCAATTGATTGAATGGAAAGAAATAAATTTTTAAATTCTTAAAATTTCTTTGTCATTTGACGCATTGATAAACGAGTTATTGCCACATAAAAATTATATACACAATCTATCGATGACGAATTTCTTTTTTTGAAATCGAATTAATAACGCATTTTTAAAAGAAAATTTATTTTCTTTTTTAATACAAAAATAATTTAAGGAGTGCGCATGAAAAAATTTTGCATTCTACAGTGCTTATATCTTCTTAACGAAAGAAACGAAACTTAAGAACGAAATAATTATCGTTACTTTAGTTTTATGCCGCCTTTGTCTCGATGAGACAAAGAGGCTCATTATTGCCTCTGGGCACTCCTATACCTTAAAGGAACCTGTGGACACCTAGTCCGAACTGAGTGTTAATGAAGGATTTCATATTAGAACTCCACGCAGTGAGAATTGGCCGTTTGACATGTTCAGCCTAGAGCATTCTCTTTAAACACCGAAGATTCCGATCTTAAGAACAGTATAGGCTGTGGTATTTTCTCCAAAGACCTTAACTTTTGAATATCTTTCCGTCTACTTGACTATTTGCAAGTGCTTGAGGCCAAGATAAAAAGGAAATACAAAAAGGCGTGCAACAAAAGGGAGTCTATTAGGTAGTGTGTTGGCTTATTAGACGTAAGGTTTAAATTCAAAGTCAAACATCTCCAACAAGATGAACAAGATGTTAAAAAATATTTCTTCGGCGACTTTCTTTCATAAGATTTCTACTAAGAAACTCTGAAAAAAGTTAAATTAACATGAAAAAGTTTCGGAAATGCTTTCTCTGTAGGTCTCGCCTCTCATGTATAAAATTAACACACACAACATAAGTGGTGTGAGAAGCTAGATTGTAATCCTGACTAAAGGATTGTAATGACCAACTATGTACGTATGTATGTATGTGTGTAATATAAGGGAACTCTAACTCCAGTGTATCTAATCTCTCTGGCAGTCAATCATATCTCTTTTCGATGCAGCCCGACCTCCTTTATCCGCTATTTATTAGAAGCATTTTTATATTATAAGTATTTTTCTAAAGCTTATGAATCTAAATGAGTAGAGGTTTATGAATCAAACATATTCCGAATGGCATGAGTTTGAAGTCAACGTTGTATGCATACACATTGCAACCTGTACTTATAAATCAACGTTGTAGTGAGTACGAATGAATCCAGAGTACATATGTAGTTAAATTTTAATATTGTTGACTCACTTATATTCAAAATTTCATGGGTGCTTATGAGTAGCGAAAAAACTGCATTTGGTATGGGTTGCCATTCGATTTCAACTATGTATTGTGTTGCCATATGTCCAACAAAAAGTGTGTCACTGAAATTATGTTAAGGATTCAAAACATTTTTCGCAAATTTTTCAAAAATTCTTGTGTTTAATCAGTAATTTTGAGACTACTTTCGGAATTAGAAATGTTACCTTAAGCCATATGAAGTTATTTGATGTTAAGTGCCTTGATAGTTTTATGGGTTGTGGTTGTGTGCTAGACTATTTGCAAGATGGTTGTGGATTCAATTCCCAGCAGAGACTCTGGATTGTTACACTACATATAAAGTAATTTGCTATTGAGCGCTCTAATATTCTAGTGCCAAGTGTGTTAGACTATTAGCGTGAGTGTTGTGGGTTCGATTCCTATCAGAGGCTTTAGTCTGTTAGTCTGCAACTAGTATAAGGCCGAGGCTACTCAGCTCGTAGAGGATTAAATAAAATTTAAAATTAAACAAATAAATAAATTTGCTGCTATAACTTAGAACGCAACTGTACATACAATTTTGAAGAACCAAAGTATACTTTTAGGTGTAATAAGTGGGTTTTTTTCTAAACTATGTTAAACTAAATATTATTATTGAAATAATTCGTATTGTTTTTTGTCAATTTAAAAGAAATTATTATTTTAACCTGCATATTTGCTTTCACAACTGCTTTTATTTAAGAAAAAAGGGTGGATTTTTTACAAGGTTAACAGGTATCCCTTTTTTATTGTTATCCTTACATACACAATAAGCTATAAAAACAATAAATTACAAAGTGTTTTTTCTTTTAGCTGCCTAACTATACATTCATTTAAAAAATGCATTTATTTGCACAATTTAATTTTTTTTTTTCTGTTTCTATCTTTTTAGTTACGGATCTGTGGCTGTTGCAAACACACCCAACAGTGCAGCAGCAGCGCTCAGCAGCAGTCAGGCAACCATTTTTATTTTATGCTGGGCTTTTAAGTTTTAATTAATACACATGTCAAGCTTAAACGAATAATAATAAAAAGATAAAAATATTGCTGTATTATTTATTTTTATTAATTTATAATAAATCTATTTAAATTCTCGCTTGTCCCTTTTACTCTGCGGATTAAATATTTAAAACAACATACACCGCATCAAACAATAAACGATGTTTAACCGATAAAAAAAAATTTAAACCATTTTAAAACCACAATCCTTTAAAACCGAGCAAAAAGAAAAAAAGAAAAAAGAAAGATAACAAAAAAAAAACGGATTATAAACGCAGGAAGTAGCAGAGCAAAAGAGCGTAAGAGGAAAACAAAAACAAGTATCAGGGACGCCATTATGGAAAATTAAAAATTCCAAAAATATAGTCTCCGTAGAAAACACGCAAGTCATAAAACTTAAGAAATTTGCAGCATTTATAATTACAACAATATTTGTTGGTGTAACAGCATCATGGTGAAAAGGCTCATTTAAATGGCGAATACCTTGTACGCACGAACAGCAACGCTACGCATATCACAAGAGAACCAACACCAGCTGCAACCCACAAGCAGCATCATCATCATATCATCATCTGTCATCACCATATCTGCTGATGCATTGACATTACAGTTAACCTTCGATGTGGTGGCATAAAATGTGCAGCATTTACGAAGGAGAGATGGCAGTAGAAGAAGGAGAGCAAGTTGAGGAAGAACAGTCACTTATTATTTATCCAGTGATTGAAGGTGATGCCAGTTATGGGGAAGCATATGTTGCTGCAGCAAACCCTTAGACACACTACGCAATTCCAACACAAATACGAATACAATCATATAAATGCTGTAAATACTGCCATAAGAAAAGACACCGCTATTGACAGCAATATGAGATGTTACGGGAAAAGTTGGAAATTATTTTCATTACAAGACCTATATTACAATCAACAACAACGCAGCACCAGCAGTATCGCAGCAACAAAAATCACACTAAAATCCCAAATAACAATGAATGATCATCCTCATCACCAACATGACTACATCATAGCTCATGAGCGCATCATCGAGATTATTGAGGTGGGAATCAATCAAACCCTTATGGTATCATACACAAACATCCTTTGAATTACCAGGAATCAAACCAGAACAACAACAACACAGCACGTCATCACCATCATACAAGGCCGCTCATCATTATCACTAATCATCAGCAGCACAACTATGAAGCCCCCATATTGAATATGGTGTGGATCAACAGCAACAGCAAACTCAATGAAAAAAATTCCACGGCCTCGTTAATGGCATAATGCAGGTGATATGCAACGTACTGCCTCTGTTCCCGCTGCGTTTTATGAAAACTTACCCGATTATACCATGGATAAACATCAGAGAAATATTCATTGAGATTTATTGTCAATGAAATTCGAAAGAAAGTTTCCATACATCGGTATGGATCCCGTAAAGCTGGTAAGTTTGTAGCTTATTGTATTTCTTTTCTGGGAGAATGTTCACTTTCGCTACCCAAGTATCAGAGTTATCGATTGGCTATGCTTGACGAATAAACTGGATGCCTACATTCTTTGAAAGTATTTTTACGATACTTATCCTGATGACCAGCTCTGGAATCCACTTCAGACTCAAACCCAGTTTAACTAACGTAGCCTTTTTTCATTCACCATTTCTAGAAAAGTGTTTCTACGTCACCTATCCTGATTACTTAAACCTTGCAATTACCGCTTATCACATCTCTGTAGCGTTAAACTAGCAAGCCTATTTTCCGTCCAATGTTATCACTGGCTACGTTATCGACACATATCTAGAATAGCCTAGAAGCCACTGAGGTTTGAAAGTGTTTGTATCATTACCCTGACTACCCACTCTGAATACGCACTTATCAGCCTTAGACCTCTTAACCCTTAACTCCGTTTTGCTAGCATTTGCAGTTCTAGAACCTTTGGTTTTGTCTTTGAACTAAGTTGGTAATTTCTTTTACAGCGTTGGCTTTCTTCTAAAATATGTTTTTTCTGAATATTTACGGGCTTAATCTATTTGTCTTTTACCTACTTATCCTTATATTCCCAATCCTAGACGTATTCTTTGATAATCTATGCTCTCCAAACTGGCAATTTTTATATGCAAACTCGTTGCTAGTCACCATTGCTTTGACGACTTTCTGCAGGATTTGATACAGACGAAAGCCCCTTGTGAATAAATAATGAGAGCGACCTAACAAGTTTAAATTTCATCAGCGCACAGTTTCATTTTGAAATATTCGAGATTCGAAACTAAGGAAATTTTCCGGTGGCAATCTAATCCTCTGGTCTTCATGCATGCGATTCCTGGATTACAAGAGTTGATGTTCTGGCGGTTGTTATGATGAAATATTAGGCAGCTTCCTGTCCCTAGAGTCCTGTTGCATCTTGAAATAAAAATCTTTGGTTTTCATTGTTTTGGTCTTCAGTGCCATTACACTATACTCACAGAAATTTGATTTGAAAAGGGCTACTTAAATCTTCCAAATTTGACAACTTAATCATGATAATAAAAATTAATTAAATAGGTGTAAGTATAGACATACACCTCCTCTTAAGTATCTAGTCGAACCAGAAATATGGCAATTGCTCTTAAATGCTTTTTTAACTGCCTATACAACTTATTATTTGAAAATATCTCTTCTTCTGAGCCTAGCTATGTATGTCTAGGTTTGTGTGTGTATATATTGTACGGTGTGCCTTACAAAGTCCTTTTTTGCCCATCACATTTTTTTCTTTTTACTGGTTGTGCTATTTAGCATAGAAAGACATTTGTTGCAAATTAGCACTTAAGACTTTTACTTTGTTTAATTGTTGAATAATTTATCGACACACAAAGCCAACCACACACCTAAACTTACAAACTCACAACTCTCTTTATATTTATCATTGATTCAAAAAAAATTTTTTTTATGATGATACGATGACGATTGACGATGATGATCAAAAGGTATTCATTAATATTTTATTAGCCCTACACTAACATGATTAAAATTATTGTTGTGTGAACTTGCTACCTTAAGTGTTGATCACATTTGTCCGTCCCGTAAATTTTGATTTAAAGCCTTTAATACCAAATCGTTACAAACGTTACGTATCGCAAAAATTAAAAACAATTTAAATTAATTGTTGTTATCGATGATTTCTAACAGTCGTTATTGTTATCTTAGAACTTTTGATTGTTTTAAGCCAAATTCTTTTGTTATCAACAAATTTTCTTGCCAACGTTTTGTTATTCGAAAAAGGTTTCAATTTTTTAGTCGATAGTTAACTATGGAGGTTAATTGTTAAGTTTGGCTTTAACACAATATTTCGTAACTTCGATTTTATAGAATTTACATATATTCATCGAATATTAACTTGTAAAAAATAATATTTATCTAAATGCAATGTTTCCTTACAGCATTTCAATGAAATTATGTTATTGGTTATTCTTCTGTAAAATCTCGTTTATCAAACTTCTATCGAAAAATTTTCCTATGGAAATTATTGTTATCGCAAAAATTGATCTACGAAAAATTATTGTTATCGAAAAATTTTATAAATTTATTTATGGAAAATTTCCATAATACTATTGTTATCGAAAATTTTCTATAGGAACATTGTTTGTTATTCGAATATACGTATATATCATAATTCATTTGGCGGAAATATTTTCTATACATTATTGCCATCGAAAAGTTTTCTGTAGAAAAGTTATAGTTATCGGAAAATGCGTTTGAAAATTATTGTATGATAGAAACTTTCTGTAGGAAATTATTTTATAGAAAAGTTTTTCAGAAATTATTGTTTCGAAAAAATTTCTATAGATAATTATTTTTGAGAATATTTTCTATCAGTACTATTGTTCGAAAATGTTCTATGAAGGAGAATTATTGTTATCGAAACGGTTTTTTTCAGAATTTGTTATGTTATCGAAAATTGTATAGATTATTATTTTAGCGATATATTCTTGATTATTTAAACATTAAAATAATGTTCTTTAGGAATATTGCTATCGAAAATATTCGTAGAATTATTGTTATCGAAAAATTTTCTTTTATATAAAATTATGCTATCGAAATGTTGTATATGAATTTGTTATCGAAAATTTAGTTGAAAACTTATTGTTATCGAAAATTTTCTGTGGGAAATTCTTCTTAGAAAATTTTCTGTAATCGAAATTTTTATAATAATTCTAGTTATCGAAAAATTTCTACGCATAATCTGTTATCGAATTTTTTTTTTGATAATTTTTTATCGAAGACTTTTTATAGAATATGTAGTTATCAAAAAACTTTTCTGTGAACATTCTAGTTTTCGAAAAAATATTCTAGGAGTTATGATTTAGAATTAAAGTAGCACAAGTGGACGTCATTATGCTATTCCAATCTGCTATTAAACCAACTGCTGAAACTTTCAAGGACCATTAAATTTGAATATTAAGTCTTTGTTTACACTTAGTCTCATTGCAACAGATGCAAACGTTAAGCACAACACCAATATAACTCACACTACGAATAGTACTCTTTTGTAATAACGAACAATTCTTTCTATACATACATTTCTATACACAGACATCTTCTTATACATTCATGCATGCATAGCATTGATATAAAACTTTAAATTCATAACAATAAAATCATGACTTTTTTTTTTTTCTTCATTATACATACAGGCAGCGGTCAATTGCACCAACCTGCACACACGCATAAGACAACATTGACTTATATTTAAACCTTATCCTTTTATAAGTTTAAATAAATAAGCAAGTTAAGAGAAACACTAAATCACAAAAAAAAAGAAGAAGAGGATTTCTTTTTCTTTCGTTTTACGTTTCGTTTTTTTCGGTGTGTAGTCTAAAATAATAATAAAAATGTGGTATGTTAAGATTTAAACCACCGATGCCGGACTGACTAACAAAGACGACAACAGGAATGGACTATCCATATGCTGTTGGCTTTTAGTACCTTTATAACAGGATCTGAACACACAAAAGCACAACATTCCAAACATAGGCAGTATGAATAAGGGAAAGGCCCAAGCACAAGTAGTATATATACAAAAAAAAAAAAAAAAAGAATGAAAAATGAAATTTTAACTTTGAAAATTTTGATAGGAAAATTTTCAGAGAAAACATAACAATAGCGCAACCACAATACTGTAGATCATGGACATGTATCACTCTTCAACATTGCACACAGACGTACACTGAAAGCATGTTATCAAAAAGCAAAGGACGTATACACAGTAGAAAAAAAAAAATGTGGCCAGATAGATTTGTAAAGCATACATAAATAAAAGTACCACTCTCATACACATACACACTCCACAAAGAAAACAGATGCCCGTATACGAAGAAGACAGAAGAGTGAAAGAAGATAGGGCGTATAGTAGTAAAAGTTTGCTATATTACATTTGGACATAAAGGACATTATGTTCGCCTTTTTTTGTTCTATTCTTTTCATACTAGCAATTGTGGTTGTTTTTGTTATTAATATTATCTTTAAGGACATCATCAATGTTGCAAAACAACAATGTTCTTGCTTTTTGATTGTTCGTTTTTGCTTTGTTTCCACAATTCTGAAGGCTTTGAAAACCTTTTAAATGAAAGTTTACAACGGAGGCCGCATATAAATTGTCTTTTAATTTAATATCGTGTTCCTTTTATGTGTTTATTTATTTGCAATTTACATTTAAATAATTAAAATAATGGGCCAAGGTGCTATTCAATAAGAAATCTTTCCTATAGAAAAATATTGTTATCGAAAAGTTGATTATAGAAAAATATTGTTATCGAAAAGTTTTCTATAGAAAAAATTTATTACACAAAAATTTTCTATATAAAATTAGTGTTATCGAAAAATTTTCTATAGAATAATGTTGTTATCGAAGAGTTTTTTATAAAAAATATTGTTATCGTAAACTTTTATATAGAAAAATATTGTTATCGAAAAGTTTCCTATAGAAAAATATTGTTATTGAAAAGTTTTCTATAGAAAAATATTGTTATCGAAAAGTTTTCTATAGAAAATTATTGTTATCGAAAAAATATCTATAGAAAGTTATTGTTATCGAAAAGTTTTCTATAGAATATTATTGTTATCGAAAAGTTTTCTATAAAAAATTATGTTTATCGAAAAGTTTTCTATAGAAAAATATTGTTATCGAAAAGTTTTCTATAGAAAATTATTGTTATCGAAAAAATATCTATAGAAAGTTATTGTTATCGAAAAGTTTTCTATAGAATATTATTGTTATCGAAAAGTTTTCTATATAAAATTACTGTTATCGAAAAATTTTCTATAGAATAATGTTGTTATCGTAAAGTTTTATAAAGAAAATTATTGTTATCGAAAAGTTTCCTATAGAAAAATATTGCTATCGAAAAGTTTTCTATAGAATGTTATTGTTATCGAAAAGTTTTCTATAAAAAATTACTGTTATCGAAAAGTTTTCTATAGAATATTATTGTTATTGAAAAGTTTTCTATAAAAATTTATTCTTATCGAAAAGTTTTCCATAAAAAATTAAGTTTATCGAGAAGTTTTTTATGTAATATAAGTTATGATTTATTGTTATTGAAAGTTTGGAAACCATCCTCGTTTTTCCTATACATTTGTGTGTGTATGTGTTTTAAAAGTCTTTAAATAAATTAAAATATGAAGTGTTGTTATTCTTGTTAACCTTTTTTCTTTTCCATCTCTCTCTCCTGTCGTTTTCCCTTCTCTCTTCCATTTCCGCTCTCTCTTTGTTTTCAAAAGTTCATTTAGACTTGTGAGAATTTATTAAAGTTGTCATGATAATAGTTTTTTAAAAGACAACCCCACACATATGTATATACACATACAGAAACAAGTAGAAAACCAAAGAAGATGAAACACTATTTTAATTAGGATGTATGTGTGTATGTAAGTGTGTAGGTAGACATTTATTTACACAAATACTCAGAGCTTATGTTTCTATTTGGATAACTGTTAATTATAAAATGCATATTTAAAAACATGCATACATACATACATACTTATCATACAATGTATTTAATACAGTGTGATACAAAAGAAGGCAAACAGGATTAGATTTTTTGAAATTTTTGAATTGTTCAAAGTAGGGGCATAAACCATTAGCTGGTTTGTTCAAAGACGTTCTATGGTCACACACAATATCGTCCTTTTTTTTGTAGTAACTATTGTATGTTACACTGTGTATTTTTTCTTTAAAGTGCATTAGAATTGCATTGAAAATGTTTATTTTTGTTCGTTTATCTCATACCATACACATCCTAAGCTTAAATGTAAGCTGTAAGTGTGTCTGTTATGCTTGTATAACTGTATAACTGTATACTGTTGTTGATGTGTATGCTTTCATGTCTGCATATCTATTTTTATCTATCAGTATATAGAATATAGATACTGGGTCTGTGTATGTATGCATTTACATGAGTAAGTGTTGAGAGAGTATTTGTTAAACAAATTAAAAGATTTATTGAATTGCACATTAAATCTGTTACAGAAAATCTTATTGTTGTTGTTGTTGTTGTTGTTGTTCTTTGTTGTTGCTTTTATTTATTGATGTTATTCTAGTTGTTGTGTGTGTGTGTGTGTGTGTGTATGTTTTTTAAAATTAATTTTCATTTTGCATACAAAAGTTAACTCAGCTTTTTACAACAGCCTGACATGATGATGTTCTGATACGAGAGTACGAATATTTACTGCTTAACAAGGGAAAAGAAAATAAAAAAAATTAACGTGTTTTCTACATACAGTGGGTGGCAAGAGTAATGGCAAAATATGAAGGAAAGTATAGAGAATAAGGGAAAAGAAAAGAACTAAAAAATGATAATTTATGGATGCAACTAACACTGAAATTTAATTGGTTCCTAGATTTACCAGTTTGTAACACAGTTGGAAAGTTGTAAGGTTCATGCTTATGCTTACAGAATCTATTTCCGTCTGCAGAATCCCATATATATGTAGTGCAACTGATAACAAATACCTATTCCTTGTATCTTATTGTATATTAGTGAACTACTAGACGTTTTACGATGCTCCTCTAATAGTGACTAGAGCTGGCTATCCTATTTGTTACCGCTAAATAGTATAAATAGTGGTATCGGTCTAACGAAACTGTCAGTGTCATATTTAATAAAGGTTTGCCGCCTACGAATATGAATCGGATTCAACAACCGAAGAATGCATAAAAGAAGTTAAAATTTGAATACAAAATTAACGATTCAAACGCGGTCACTTTTCTTGTATCATGAGATGATTATCATGATTGTAATCACCTACTGTGGAGGGCATTGGCAAGATTATAAAAAGATTTCAAGAAACTGAAAGTGTTCGGCTTAGGGCAGCATTACTAAGTATTCACTGCAGAAAATATTGCTTCCTGTTGCGAACAATCCGAATTTGTCGATTCCAAGGCGTTGTCAGCAATTGGGCTTATCTAATGACTTCTTTGGAACTCCATTCATTAAAAATTCAACTCATACTGCAACAAAAATTGGCTGATCAGTCTCAACGCCCTAAATATACTGATTAAATGAAGGAGCAACAGCTTTTCAATCCGGATTTTTCAAAACAAACTTTTCTTCGGCAATGAAGCTCCTCTCTTATACGGCGTTTACGTGAACAAGAAAAATTATGGCATTTGTAACCGAGAAGACTCAGAGTGATTATAGGAAAGCCATTAAATCCGAAGAAAGTGACTGTTTGATAAGCATTATAGTTTTGCGCTATCATTGGACGTGTTTTTTTTCGAAAATTTCATTGAAAGAACATTAACCATCACTTTGATGAAGTCATTTGCCCAGCAAGATTATGCGATTTAACGATTTGAATTGAATTTGAATTTGAATATGAACTTTTGTTACTTTTCTCTCAATCATCTTAAACATTTAAAAGACCAGATCCTTTTCCCTTTTGTCACTCACTGTACGTGAACAGAAAATGTGCAGGTGAATGAATAACGTATGATGACAGATAAATAATATATTGATTGTGTATTACAATATATAAACATACTTACCTGCTTACAAATACGTACAACACAGTTCGATATCGCATTGCATGACTGACTGACTAACTGACTGCCAACTGACTGAGCAAGTGACAAAACAAACTGAGAGACTAAATGGCTGTATGAATGTGTGGAGGAAAAAAATTAAATATTTATCTGTGCTTCCTTTACACAACAATTGTAAATGCAGTAGAAAAGTGGCAGTAGAAGCAAAAAAAAAAAAAAGCAAAAATAGTTAGGAAAACCTCATATCTATTGAGACAAAATAGAAAAGAGATACTGTAATGCTGCACCATTTTGTTCATTCGATTGTACAGATTGAGCACACAGACAATAGAGAATGAACAAGAACGAACGAACGAACAAGCGAGCGAGCGATTGAATTGGATGGATGCTTTAAATAGATGGATGGATAGATGGATGGATGGATGGATGGATGCATGACTGGATGCAATGATTGTCAGGCCAAATGAAAATGCACAAAAAAAACCGAAACGAAATGAAAACTGGAAAAATTTTTCAAAAAAAAAGAAAAAAACGAAAACTGATTGACTATATGACTGCATGACAAACGAATAGGCATTGTTTGGTATGAGCATTGTTGTCGTATTGTGGTATTCTTGGTGTACTCAATTTATAGCATTATTGGTTGATATCAACACACACTTACATACACACTCAGCGAGTAGGTGACTAAATGACGGACTGAGAGAGAGCAAGTTTATATCACACAATAAATGCTGGTCTGAAAACAACCAAAAAAAAAAACTGTTCCAAGTTCCTTAGCTTTTGCTTTTGCATTCTAGCCTAATGTGATACATAGGCCTTAACAGTTCACTGTACTGCTAAATTGTGGGGTGCATTCATTTGTCTGTCTGCCTGTCTGCTTTTCTGCTTGTCTGCCAGTCTTACGGCTTGTCTCTACTCTTCTGTTGCTGCTTATTGTTTAAAAGATGTCATGAATTTTTATAAATAGACTTTGGCAAAGAGAAACAAAAAGCAACAGACAACAAATACAACAACAACAACAAAAAAGGCGAACAAGAAAAATTAAAATTTTTCTGTCAAACGTTTTATAGGTGCCGGTGAATTTCTCTGGCTTTTTTTTGTATATTTTCTCAGAGATTTTCTTTGTTATTTGGCTTCGACTGCCGTGTGTTCCGTCGTTGTTTTGAAATTTCTTCCATCATCATCATAAAAAAAATAAAAAAATAAAACGACATGATACACGATAAACTTACGCATTTATCAGATGGCCTGAGTTTTGTGGATGTCGGCTGACGGGTGATGAAATATAGAAAGACAAAAAGAAATACAAAAAAAAAATTGTGAAAAATTATATAGAAAGTCTGATGTCTTCCGGTATAAGTGTTGCAGTCAAGTGGTACTATGGGTTGAGGTTGATATTGAAACAATTTTGTAAATGATTTGGACTTTGGGTATTCAAATTTAATAACATTTGAATAACCAACCCTCACACTTTATGGGCGTTGAGCTTCATTGTTGAAAAAAACCAATCAGCCAGCATATCTACGGCATTTTGAATGGTCAGTCGTTATAATTGCTGCATGAGTTGTACTTTACTTGCAAGCGTGTGCAAATCCAAATGGAGATGATGCTCTAATGAGCCATATGCCACAATGAGCACACCATGGTATCGATAAATACGAATTGTCCGCTACACTAACGGTAATAGAAGTGATATTTTTGGCAGTACGCTTGATACGATGATGTACAAGCTTGATCACATCTTTAAATCTTTCAATCCCTTCAAAGCTTTATAAAATCTTATCGATTACTTGCATCGTAGTTCGTTCATGACGACCAGAATTGCCTCGTAAAGCTGAAAAAGTGCACGTGTTTGAATCTTTACTTTTGTAGTTAATTTTAATTGTTTTTATACGTTCTTTACGTATTAAACAAACCATATTCGTAAGTGACAAACACTTTACTCTTCTAATGAAAAATCTTTCCCAGCAGGCTCTCTCATCAGGTCGTTGGTTTTGAAGCCATTGAGTGGATAAATCGATAGATTTGAAAGTCAGTAAGACTGTTGACTTTACATGGGCATTACTTTTTTGCTGTTTACTGGGATGATTAGACTTTAATCCACAATGCCGTAATCACATAGCCCTGTCTCTGTAATTGTTTTGAAGTTTTTAAAGCAAAGCTGAAGCTTTGAAGTCATTTAACATGCATCCACTAGTGAATTGGTAGTTTTCAAGAGGTTAGTCTGTCATTGCTAGACGATATTTAATTGAAACAAGCACAAGGAAGAGTTCAAATACGATGGTAGATGGAGAAGTGATCAAAAGAATTCATTTGGAATAACCATAGAGGTTTTACCCACCTAAAAAGTATGGAAACTCAGGGATCCAAATGTGGAGTTTGAGGGATATACATGATAGGGGAACAACATACATACATAATTTGGACATTATAACCCTTTAGTCAGGATTACGACTCAGTTTCTCGCACCACTGATGCTGTGTTTGTTAATTTTCTACATGAGTGGCGGGACCTAAAGTTAAAAATCGAATCCGAACAACAGGTTTTTGAGAAACATTTCATGGCAATTTTATTTACGCTCAGAGTTTTTGCCAGAAATCTGCTGAGAGGAAGTCGCCGAATAAATATTTTTTCATTTTTCATTTTGTTTGTAATGTCCGACATGGGGTTCGAACCGTGGTCTCATGTCTAAGAAGTCAACACACTAACTACTAGACCACGACGACTCTTTTTAAATAAACACGATATTAAATGCGCAGAAAAATTCTTGAAAAGAAGGCTCTCTTCAATGCGATGATGCTTAACTCTCTGTTTATTTCCCATAAGGCCTAAGGCCTTACCTAAGTAAAGTGCTTTGGAGAATAAATATGGCATCGAGAGCTTAAAAGAACCCGAAGAAAATGTTTTAGATGAGAGAGATTTCCCTTGTAGTTTTAATTTTTTATGGAGAATTTTCCAATAACGCTTCATTAATTATCCTCATAGCCGACAAACAAATTAATTTCAACAATTAACGTAACTAATAAATGCTTTTGCTTACTAACCAAC
>QOCX01001156.1:18773-33626 GCA_005959815.1 Sarcophaga bullata | reverse complement strand
GTAACTTTTAACAACGCCTACACCTTACAGACGAAATAAAATATGAAAGTAAACGGTTTCGCAATCATATCATCATCATCATAATAATCATCATCATCTGTCGAAATGTCATCATTATTGTATTGGCTCCCATACTCCCAATACTTCCTACACTCCTTTCGCAATTTTTATTTTTTCTTCTTTTTGTGCGTATTTTGATTTGAAATTCTTGCAAATATTTGCACACTTGCTCAATTTCCAAAATGATTTATTTGTCATTGAGCTGGTGATGAAAACTGTTTGATTTTCTTTCATCATAAAAAACCTTCCATTCTCACCCCAGCCCTCCAAACACACACACTGTTCGTAAGCGCTTTGTTGCCATTACTTCTGAAACTGTTTTGTTATGTGTGATTGTGTTGAGTGCATAACAAGAGAGAAATCTATCACGCCCAAGCAAATTCACACCCCCTGTCCTTTATTGTCATATTCCTTTGGCTGTGATTGTTTTGGAACTATAACTTTAAGAGGGTGTGTGCGTTTGAAATTAAAGGGTCTTCGATTATGAAATTTTTCTGTAAATTTTTTGGATTATAAGATACCAGAACGACACTGACGTTTGATTTCTGAACCTTTTTGGAGAAAAAATGTTGAAAGAAAAATCTCTTTTGGAGCTCACAAAACTAGATGGAACACGCAAGCTTAACGCAATCGAAGAAGCATGAAAACCTATTGTAATATATAGTCGCCGCGAATCAAAAAATTTTGAATGCAGAGTGCAGCCACACTCCTATAAATGGAATAGGTAGTCCATGTGTAATGAGATCTATAAAAGATTGGAGATTATCAAGCAAGGAATTTTTTCGTTAGAGGCTCTAGAAGGGTATCAAGTGAGGAATCTTTTTCGCTAGAGGCTCTAAAAGAGTATCAAGTGAGGAATCTTTTTCGCTAGAGGCTCTAGGGATTCTGAAAGCTAGAAGAAGAGTTTAGTTTCTGCTTTTGGGAAATTTTCCAATTGAAGATTTTGTCACCAAACTGAGCATACGAAAGAAAAATAATTGGAAAGCACATAGTAAAACCTTAGCTTGCATATTAAAGAGCAAAGGTTTAAAGAATTCAATATCGGTCTGAATTTAATGCGGCTTGGATAAATCAAGCAATACTGCATGTCTTCAAATAAATATTGTCCCGAAAAAAACAGGCACAAAGAAAAAAATAACTTCTGATGGAAAATCCATCTGATCGTGGTACCGAATTTCACAGGCTAGGGGATAAACCAAATCGAAAAGGACATAGGAAGGAATACAATGAAATAAGAAAGCCAAAACTTGATAGCTTCAGGAGCTTCTAGTAGGTCCTAAAATCCCTAACAGAGATAGCAAAAGCAGAGAGCAGAAAAGCAAAGATGATATGATTAAGAAGACAAGAGGATAACTATGTATGTAACGCAGTTAAGAGGTTGAAACTGCTGCTGCAAAATACAATTTCCTGGACAAGATTGTTAAAGGCTGTAGTTACCGTAATCTAGTTGGTAGTGTGTTGTTTGCCACGTTTCATACGCCAGATCAGATATCCCGAATAAAACAATATATGAACAAAGGTTTCTCTCGGCAACTTTTTCTCAGCAGTCTTCTGGTAATAAAAAACAATAAAATTGCCATGAAAAGTTTCTTAAAAATCTGTCGTTCGGAGTGCACATTAGACAGTAGGTTCCATCACTGCTGGATGAAACGCACACAACATGGGTAATGTGAGCAGCTAGGTTGTAATCCTGACTAAAACGTTCTAACATCCCATAAAGTGAGTAAGACAGACAGACAAAACTCATATTTATCTGCTGAGAGAGATTTTAGGTATTTAAAGGAAACTAGTCACTGTAATCTAGTAGGTAATGTGTTGACTTATTAGACGTACACTTGTGGTTCAACCTCTAGCTTAGAACGGCCAAAACGAAATCTGAAAAAATATTTCTTCGGTGCCTTCCTCTCAGCAGATTTTTGACAAAAACTCTGAGAGTAAAATACAGTTGCCATGAAAAGTTTCTCAAAGAAATCTGTCATTCGGAGTTGACTTTAAACAGTAGATCCCACCACTCATGGATACAGTTAACATACACAACATGAATGATGTTGGATAGGTTGCAGGTTGTAATCTTGGCTAAACGATTAAGTTGCTGCAGGCAACACTCATATAGACAGCTTGATCTACTGAAACTGCTCTTGTAAATTCAATGAAAACCATTCAAGTACATCATGCTTGATATACGGAGGCCCAGTTGATATGATTTTGGTGCAGGCTTCGAAACGACATTTAGTAACTGAAGTGAGTAAGGTAATCTAGAGGCCATGTAGGCATTAAAAGAAGGACAATTTAGTGGTATACTAATGGATTAAAAACTATTATTGGAACAGGAGTAAAATACTTCGATTCAGTTTCCAGTTTTTACAGATGTTGATTTGATTTTTTAGAACAAGCAGAACACATCTCTTTGCAGTACCCTTTCCCATGCTTTCTGATGTCTCACAGGGTATGATGATGTTGATTCTATCATTTAAACACTTGTTCCAATTTGCATATGAAAATGATATGCACGAGTATGTTCTCAGCTTCCCTATTTATTTGTACTTTATTTGTCTCTTTATCTGTTTGTTTGTTTGTTTGTTTGCTTGTTTGTCTCATCTTAAGACAGTGTTGTGAATGGTGTTGCATTGCTTAAAACGTTTATATTTGAACAATGTATTGTTAGTTGTATGGATACAAAGCAGACACACACACATGCCTTCCTATGTGTGTGTGTGTTAAAGCCTTTAAAGGATTTTTTTTTTTTTCATAAATCCTTAAGAAGATTAATACAATTTAGGCTCATCTTGTCATGATAAATATGGTGAAGGACTATGGCTGTTTTGGTGTTATTCTTGTAAACATATTTATGCCAAATGCATACATACATACATACATACATACATACCATTCGCTATAGAAAATTATTATCAAACCAAATCAAAGCAAATATACCTGATGATGTCTTACGCTACAAACACTCGTACTCGTTGATTATTTTATTGTTGAATTCGCACCAGAGAAAAAAAACAAGCGGGGAATTTGAGGGGGGGAAGGGAAGCAAATCCAATTACATTAATATTTCGATTTAGAAAAGCATAAAAAATTTTATTTGTTTTCATTTTCTATTTGTTTATTTCGTTTTTATGTGTTACGCTGATCCCTTTCAAATATTCGTATTACATTTCGTTCGTTCGAATCTATTTTGATTTTGATTTGTTTGTGTACGAATTAAATTTGTTGAAAATAAAAAACAAATCGAGAGATTTGAAGTTCGATTCAAAGTGGAGGAAAGTTTAATGTTGCAATACAATGGAATCTTTCGTAACTGACATTTTTTGGAGGCAGGCAAGTCAGGCAACGTTTCGTAAGAAAATCGTTTTAGTAGCTCCTCTATGCATGGCCTTTTTCTTCGACGACTTCCTTTCAGCAGATTTCGGGTAAAAAACTCTGTGAGTAAATAAAATTGCCTTGAAAAGTTTCTCAAAAAATCTGTCTTCGGAATCGACTATAAACTATAGATCCCGCCACACACAACATAAGTAGTGTGAGAAGCTGGGTGGTAATCCTGACTAAAGGGTTGTAATGTCCAATTGTGTATGCAAAAAAAATAATTTGAATTCAAAACAAACTTGACGTTGACAAACAACGGCAAGAATTCAATTAATTGGAAATGAAATTGTGCTACGAGAACGACGAGTACCACCAGAAACTGTTCGATTATGGGGAACAGTTGTTCTTATTTCATAACAGCATATTTCCTTGTATCGAATCTTCCACCAGAGAGTTCTAAATTTTAACAGTGGATAACGACCATCTTGTTGAATGGTTGTTCTACTCAAGCAACGTAAAGCTTGCTTCGACCATTTTAAGATCGCCATAATTGTGCTTTCTAGTGAATCGTTGGCAATATGGTGATTTATTTTGAGTCCACTAGCTCAATAAGCTATCGATCAACATCCGTTCATTGAAGAAACCTAGGCAGTCCATTTTACATCGCTCACTTGAAGAATTTTACTTCTTGGACTGGGCCATATAAAATTCAACTGACTTAAGAACGGAACGTAAAGACGTATGTACGGGCATAATTTTCATCGAACAATCATCTTCTGCGATTAGACGGGAACAAACAAATTTTTCGAATTTGGAACATTATCAAACTACATGAGCTCCTAGAACGTCTAATAAATCCCGAAAATGTTACTGTTTGATGCGGATTTAGGATTATCGATGTCATCGGTCCATATTTATCTCAGACTGACTTCAGCGACAAGTACTTTAGCTCGATGATAACCATTTTCTTTTGGCTTGAACTGGCGTGATATGGTCACCAATCATATGTGGTTTCGACAGGACGGTGGCTACTTGCCACTTTGGATATCCTACATTTTGAGGGCACGGTCTTCTCACGTGGATGTAAAGTGATCAAGCCACCGAGATCGTGCGCTTTGATGCCGTTTGATTTTATCTTCTGGAGTTTGCTTAAATCGCTGGTGTACGAGAATAAGCCACCTCTACTACATAACATAATTTGGTCACACAATTTGGTCACTACAACCATCAGTCAAGATTACGACCTAGCTTCTCACACCACTTATGTTGTGTGCGTTAATTTTATACATGAATGGCGGGATCTACAGCTTAAAGCCGCCTCTGAACGACATATTTTTGAGCAACTTTTCATGGCGACTGTATTTTACTGTCAGAGTTTTTGCCTGAAATCTGCTGAGAGGAAGTCGCCCAAGATTTATTTCATTTTGATGTCTGACCTCTACTAGAATAAAAAAGAAAAAGATTTTCCATATGCACTGATCGATCACAATATCGAATATCAAAAATCAATCTGTAGAAAATTCTAATCCTGAAAATGAAAAACTTATTGACAAAGTAGTGACTATTGTACAATCTCTTCTGGGCACTTGAAACCCCATATGCGGGAACTTTACTTGTTGCTGCAGTCTACGAATGAGAAAGGAGCTTAATCGCTAAAGAGAATTTTATTGGGAAAATCAGCCTTGAAAGCCAGTTGCACAATTATCATATCTTCGGCTGGAGATACAAAATCTTCCTTAATGAAATCGCCGGTTGTCTAGTAGGTAGTGTGTTGGCTTATGTGACATGAGGCCTCGGTTCAAACCTCAAGTCAAATATTTCCAATAAAACGAATTACGAAGAAAGTATGTCTTCCGTGACTTCCTCTCAGCATATTTCTAGCAAACAGTCGGAGAGTAAATCTATCATTAGGAGTAGGTTTCTGTGACTGAACGAAGAAACAATCTTGGAACAATCATCATCAACAGCTATTTGGCCACCGTAAATGTTTTCAACATAAAACAAAATAGATGCGATTTGTTGTTGTCCCTTTTATATTTTCCGCTAACTGTACGTTAGACATTTTTAATGGTCGTGAGATGAATATTCGCATGGCAATCTACATCCATGTGCTTACACTAGCATACTACATACTACCACTTTATATAGGCCATATTGTATGATAACTTTCAACGGCCAATAACAAT
Source organism: Sarcophaga bullata (assembly GCA_005959815.1). Classification (NCBI taxonomy): domain Eukaryota; kingdom Metazoa; phylum Arthropoda; class Insecta; order Diptera; family Sarcophagidae; genus Sarcophaga; species Sarcophaga bullata. The sequence goes on along the minus strand of QOCX01001156.1, from coordinate 28,068 downwards.
ATGGCCATTATTATGATTCCTTTTTTTCTGTTTTTCTGTTTTTTCCAATTTTTTTTTTCTTTTTATTTATTCTTCTTATTGTTTTCCTATTATTGTTTCATTTCATGCTGCTATTCTGACTCTCTTCAAATATATATGCACAGACACACTTTGGCATACGTATAGATTTGGTTTGCTTTTATTGTCGGTTGGTATTTAACTTAAGCGTTTTTTAAAGGCTTATAAATTTATTGCTTTCAGCTCATGTATTGCATGTAAACTGTAAGCGTCATATTCATAAAATTAATAAAAATCGTATCGTATTTTATTTAAACAATGGATTTGAGCCAGGCGGCATAGATGCCTAGCCAGCTGCCTAGCTAGCTGGCTGGCTGGTTGGCTGTTGTTTGTTGCAATCAAAGCATAACAAGAATAACAGCCTCAGCATATGGTTTTGATAGACTCACGTACGTACATGTATAAACGCAATACAGAATATGAAATTTATTGCATTTAGAACGTTACATAATGCCTTGGAATGCCAAGCATTGCCATGGATGGCCTCACATCAAAATATTTCTTAATTAAAGTGCCATGTTTAAAGCTGTAAATAAATAAAACTTAACATTTAATCAACACCTAATTAAGACAGAAAATCCAGTTGCAAGTTAATTCATTACTTTACTTAGGCATCTTTGTAAATTCAAATCAAATTCTCGCGCAAGAAAAAAAAAACTTTTTCAAGTAAACAAAGCTACTCAAGACAGATGTTGTTGGAAATTTTGTTAAATTTTTTTAAATGAAATTTGTTTAACAAAAAATTTAATTTCTATTAAAAGGAACTGTGTGTACTCCTGGAACTTACTTTAAAAAAACAACAACAACAACAACTAAATTGGCAACAAATACATTTTCCCAAAAAATACTTGGCAATTATTCGATATTTGCACGTGTGATCAAAATAAAATCAACAATTCTCTTTGAAAGCAAAAAGCAAAATTATTGCTGTTTTCTTAAGTCAAAAGTTATAAACACATGTGGCACAATAGCAGCAGCAGTATAAAGGTGTTAAAAAAAAACTGCCACAAGCAAAAAGATTGCCAGAGTTTTTGTAAAAAAATTTGTAAACAATTTCTAATAAAGTATGATAGGAAAAGTGTAAGGCCTACCACATATTTCAAGTACTGTAAATAGGGGGTTTGACCCTCACACCCAACAAAATCATTACAAATAAGGGGAAACTTAAATCATATTCTTTATGTTTACATGGGTACTTTAATGATTTAAATACGAAGATTCATCACAGAAAACTGCATGTTTTTCTTGCAGGAATATTGCATTTAATGGCTGCTGTCATCAAGCATATTCACAATCAATTTAGTGATCTTCTGTTTTATTTCAATTTTACTAAGCAAACCTTTTATTTTCTCTTTCTAGCTTAACAGATGATCTGTGAAGAGATTCCTTTGATAGGAATTCATTGCTAACATTCCCTTCAGTAAGGACCTATCAGTGTAGGACCTATCCAATGCATTTAATTCTGCGATACGTCGCCTTCTGTTTGCATTTTTCATGATGTTCAGTAGTCTATGGATGTACAAGATGACATATGACATGTGTTAACGAACATCTGGTTTCTAGCAATTTCATTGCAACCTTCACTCATGGTTTTACTTTCGTAGAGCAGTACAGATTCTGTATTTGAGCTGTTTCTTGTGTATTTTTTCTCTTCAATTTTATCCATACTAGTAGTATAATTAAAGTCGCCATAATGTAGCAGGTAATGTGTTGGCCTCTGTTCAAAACACATGTCAGTTATGTTGATCAAAACGAAATTGAAAAATTTTTTCTTCGGCCACTACCTCTCGGCCAAAAACGCTGCTAGTAAATGAAATTGCCATGAAAAGTTCTTCAAAAATCTGTCAGTTTGAACTGCAGGTTCCGCCACATGACTCCATGCTCGTAGAAACTTCAATCTTATTATGGCTTTCGGTTATGCAAATGAAAATCTCTGTCATCATACATACGAATTAATGACACCAATTGCTGTATTCATACATACATAACAGACATAATTGGACATTACAAACCCTCAGTCAAGATTACGATCAAGCATTTCACACCATTTAGGTTGTGTATGTTAATTTTATACATGTGTGGCGGGACCTACATTTTAAAGTCAATTCCGAACGACAGCTTTTTGAGAAACTTTTTCATGGCAATTTTATTTACCTTCTGCTGAATCGCTAAAGAAAAATTTGTTTCATATTTCGTTTTGTTGAAGATTTCTGACGTGGGATTTGAAACACAGCCTCACGTCTAATAAGCCTACTTACTAGACTACAGCGACATAATCTCATGTCATAATAGATTTATTGCGTCAAAATTTGATGGAAATTTAATTACCCGAAATGGTAATTCTAATTGGCGGCCAATAAGCTGCGATTTGACACCGTTCAACTATTTGTTATGCTGACAAACTTGAGGCAATTGAGCATCTGAAGGCCATCATTCGTGATGTCATTGCCGAGACACCACCCCATACATTCGAAGGAACTGGGAAGTCGATAGAGAAATTAAAACTTTAAATACAACGTCTCAGGGTTTGGGTGATCATTTTAGGTGCAGCTTAAGAAAACCTCATAAGAAAAAGTCTGACGGAATCAAATTGCACGATATCGGTGGCCAGTTTACATCGACTAGATGTGAGGTGAGCAAACAATCGAATCACTCGTGATGAATATACAATTGGCATGAGCATATACTACGGTACTATGGAAACCACATGTGATTGCTGTCCAGGTCATCTAGTTCAATACAAATGAAGTTGGTAATCAATACAAAAGTTAACACGATACAATGACTTCTTTGGTATGCATTGAATGCTCTTTGGTCCAATGAGGATTGATAACGTCCCAAATTAGACATTTTTGGTCTCTTACGTACCCATTCATCCAGAAAAAGGCCTCATCACAGAAGATGATTTTTTGATAAAACTAAAGCTGGATTTACCCATGGTTTCGGAACAAAATATTTGTTACGAAACAATTTTTTTATATGGAGTTTGACGTTTCTCTTTTTGAGAGAGAGAGAGAGAGAGAGGGAGGAAGAGAGTAAATTTTGTTCGGAACAATTTCAGCTTGAATTGGTTTAATTTTAATTTTTGTTTCGAAACAATTGAACAGTGCTGCCAGATACTTCAATTTTATAAGCAAATTTGATAGAAAATTAATAAAAAAAAAATAGTAAAACTAATACGTCGTTTACAAACATATTTCATATGGTAGCCTTGTTTTTCCAGAACAATTGTTCGAAGTGGGTGAATCGTTTCAGACAAACTCTCAAAAAACTAAAATTTTTCGCACAAACATTTTGTTCCGAAACCATGAATGAATCCAGCTTTAAGGTCAGTTGGCCGCTGCTTTAATGGCCTTTTAGCGAAAACATGTCTGCAGATTTGCGTCCAGGCTAGATTGGCAAGACAGACTATTTGAAGGCGGAATAACATGATAGCCCGACAGATACGGTGGACTTGTTTTGTATAAATATTTAAACTCGGCTTAATTTATTCTATTCCAGAGAAATAGATCACAATTCATAATAGTTTTCCCTTGTGTAGTGCATACATAAGCATGTCATCCAACACTGCATAAGTTCATATTCAAATTCCAAAAAAAAAAAAAAAAAAAAAATTTATTAAGCTTGTCTTAACATCGTTTTACATTAACATTCTTATTATTTCTTTACTCCTTTTATTTTTCCCCTTCTCATCTTCTTCTTTTTTTGCGAGAATATCAACATATTGCGATTAAAAAAAAAAAACAAAAACAAAACAAAGAATGTGTACTAAAAACGTCATTATTTTTGAAACATTTTAATATGCTTCAAGCATAACATCGTAAAACGTTTAAAATTTAATACTTTTTACTCCCAATATACGTACGTACGTACGCAATTTCAATTCAGTCAGTTGAACATGTGCTCGTCGCATATCCTTTTGATGCATCGTTTTAGAAGGATGATGATGACGATGATGATGATGATGATGATGATGATGTGAATGGAACAACAATTGGTACGTTGCCAATTTCATGGAAATGAGTGCATATTAGAGAACACGTATCGTACAAAACAATCATGTAGTTAAATGCATATGTGTTTGTATGCATCTTATATGTACTATTACGTGTGAGTATACATTTGGCGTGAGTCTATAATAATAGCAGCCACGTTAAATTTCAATTTGTATGAACGAGCGTAATTTAATTTTTTTCAATTAGCATTTTTAAATTCTTTGCTCGACAAAAACACAAAAAACATAACGAAACTAAAAATTTAACATTATTTCTGTGTGCATCATTATATTTTTATTAGACGATACTGTGGTGTGTTGTATGTATCGTGGCCAACTCTGATCTTGAGTAATATAGTGACAGCATTATTTGACGTTTTTACGCTAAACTTTAATACATTCTTCAAACTCAAGTAATGTAAGATGGACCCTACTCACGCAGTGTATTCTTGTTAGTAATACATAGCGCACCTGAAAGGCCAATTATCACTGTATTGCATTAAACAATCCACTAGCCAATCGGCTACAATGAATCTGTTCTATTACTCCAGGTGACTTTACTTAGACTTAATATTCCTCTCATCAGGATTATTCCAAAGTACATTTGCAATATTTTCTGATTTCTTTGATCCCATATAGCTGGATGCTATTGCCATAATTGTAATTTAACTATCAGTGAAGATAGTTTCTCAAAAATCTGTCGTTCAGAGACGACTTTAAACTGTAGGCCTCACCGCATATATTTGTATGAAAATGGAAATGGTGTAACATCGTTTAACATTAAAATGTTGAACAAAAGCTACAGAAACAAAATAGCGAACTTGTTTACATGACTAACAAATGAACAGAAATATAGCAACAACATTACTATTACGAGAGAGGGATAAACAAGTAAACCAACAAGCAACAACAACAACACTGCAAGGACGAACGTAAACAAGATACACAAATAAAAGAATTCTCGAGAAGGCAAAGACTCGAGCCTTAGCCTACGAGAACATTAATCAGACTGTTTACGTCGCTATATAAAAGGCAAGGCAAAGCATGCAAAGGCGGAGTAGAAGTTCAGTCAGTCTTGTGTGAAAACGCTTTGCGTGTGAAGAAAGCAATCGTGATTTGGTGATCTCCGTTACAAAGATCTACAGAACAATTGTGTTGTAATTGTTATTGTTTATTGCAAATGGCATAAACAGAAGGAATAACAAAAAAAGCAATTGTTGTTGTTAGAATCAGTTGTGAACAGTGGCACACAAAATTGTGCGAATAATAAATAATTTTTTCAAAACTGAACACAAATTTATTTTTATTTTTTTATTTGCAATCTACGAGATCATATTTCAAACGTTTTTAAAAGGTAAAAACGTAACAGTATGTATATACATGTGTATGTTTGTATGTATGAACGTCGCAGTAGTCTAGTCGGTAGTGTGTTGGCTTAGTAGACGAAAGGCCTGGGTTCAAATTCCACGTCAGACATCAGAAACGAAATATGAAAAAAAATATTTCCTCGGCAGATTTCAGCTAAAAACTCTGAGAGTAAATAAAATTGCCATGAAAAGTTTCTCAAAAATCTGTAAAAAAACTATAGGTCCCGCCACTCATGTATAAAATTAACATACACAACATATGTAGTGTGAAAAGCTAGGCCGAAATCCTCACTAAAGAGTGGTAATTGCCAATTATGTATGTATATATGTATGTCAAGATATTTGAATCCTTTTGCGTCTAGTTTAATAACGTTAAGATATTATCGCATGTAACTCCGCTTAGAAAACGGGGGCGTCTTATGTAACGAAGTATAAATTGATTTCTAAATCTTCTATATATAGAGAGATCTAGTCCCGTTCTTATCCATGTTTAGAGTCATTCGTGTTGCTACAAGTTCCATCAAGAAAGTCAATGTTGTTTCAGAGCTCTACAATTCATTGGGATCGATATTTTAATCCTTCTGCCGTATAATTCAATGAAAAGCGAATAAACAATTACGATTCAAAATTATATTTTGGTGATATGGTTTGTGAATCGTATAATCCCATCGCGCATAGTCTAGATATGCTACACAGTAGTTGCATACCTCACTTGCATCTCAAACGAATGGATAGAAGGTATTGCTTCCATTGCCCAGGTACTGTGTTATCAGCATTACGCCGCTTATCCTTTAATTTATAGAAATTTTTCCGTGTGTGAAAAAAAGTTGCAAAACTTATTTTAATTTTTCTAATCATGAAAGAAGTGTCAAATTATTGTGTATTTTTCCCCCTAAAGACCACTGTTCCTTGTGAATTTTAGTAGTCATTTGGTGCCGACTCATTTTAATATTTTTAACGAATTTTCCAATTAGAGTACCAAACAGTACAGCTAATGCTCCATTTTTTTTTTGCAAAAATACATACACACTGACAAACAAGTTAACAATTTTATAAAACATTTATAGTGCATATGTATCTAGAATAATATTACATATGTACACATACATATGCATGTATGTATGCATGTATGTATGTATGTATGTATGCATGCATCTGTATATAAATAATACTTTCGCCATGTTGTTATTAAGCTGCCATATTGAAAATCCGTTCATGTACGTAATTGCTAACGTTTACTAAATGAATATATGTTTTCCATGTATGTATATATGTATGTATGTCTATATATTTCGTTTTATTTTGTAGTATGTTTCTCGCGATTTATTTGTTATCAACATGGTTGCATTGTTTTTTTTTTTTTTTGTTTTTTGCTGCTATTTTTACACCAAACCAAAGCCTCCACACACAATTGAAATTGCAATTTCTGGCTAATTTCATCCCAAAAATGCTTTAAAATTGTTGGAGGATATCATATCGAGAATAGCGAGTCTCATTTAATTTTCTTTTTTTTTTCGATTCTTTTGCCTTTATTCAAGCGAATTATAGATTTTTTCCATCATGGAAACTGAATTCTGTGCAGCTGTAGAACAATACAAATTTAATGACAGTAATTCTACTCCCTTTTTCAATTTTTTTTTTCTTTTTTTTTGTTGATATCTTTCCATTTCCAGTTACACATGTTCTCCTTTGGAATTAAAATGTCATTGTGCAATAGATTAAAACAAAATAAGTTTTATTTGTTATTGTTTTTTTATTTATTTTCAAATACTTTGAACATAAACTTTCAACTTCAAGATTTATGAGTGTTTTTCGGAAAAAAAAAATTTTTTTTTGGTTTTTTTCTTGTCTCAAAAGCCAATGAATGAAATTGAATAAAATTGTTCTCCTAAGGAAAATCCAAAAAAAAATTGAAAGTAGGAGAAAGAAAGGTATTTAGAAATAAGAAAATATAAAAATAACCATAAATATGTCATGACAATAAAGAAAACAAAAACAAAAAAATTGTTTTTTTTTTTTTTTTTTTTGTTGGTAATTTCTACAAAAAAAACAAAAAGAAAAAATTATGAGCATGTAGAATATGATTGGATTATAACACATTTTTATGAGCTATTAAGGCCCTAACTAAGCGTTTCAAATACATTAACACTAGATTTACGGACCGAGCCAATTTGACTCATTAAAAATTTAATCAAAACGTTGGTTTTTAGTTAAGTAATGAAATATATGTAAACGTTCATTCCTCTTCTCCACACACCACCCCTTTATTAAGCATTATCCAATGTGGTATTACCTATTTACACGGTTGTGAGCCAATTTGTCTCAATAGTTGAACAGTCTGGGCAACAGTCAGTCAAGTAGAAGTCGCCGCAGTCTAATAGGCAGTGTGTTGGCTTATTAGACGAAAGGACAGGGTTCGTATCCCCGGTCAGACATCAAAAACGAAATATGAAAAAATATTTCTTCGGCGACTTCCTCTCAGCAGATTTCTGGCAAAAACTCTGAGAGTAAATAAAATTGCCATGAAAAGTTTCTCAAAAATCTGTCGTTCGGAGTCGACTTTAAACTGTAGGTCCCGCCACTCATGTATACAATTTACACACGATTTTACGATTTATAGATTGCGTGTGAGCTTCTCAAGTTCAAGTTCTGAATAACAAAGAATGGAGGGTTACAAAACAACAATTGCGCTCCTTTGTAGCAATTTTATTTACTACAGGAAGTGTTCATATTTGTGGTCCGTTTTTTTTTTGGTCCCAGACAATGTCTAAAAGTCAAATTTATAGACAATAAGTGGAAAAATTGATAGAGAACAGTCAGGATTGTAACAAACCTGAAGCAAACATAATATTCGATGAGCAATTATTTGCTACTAAAGCTATGTCGATTTACGGCATCAAATTTTGACTGGCATCCGATGTTAGAAGCTAATATCTGTAAACGGTTTTCCGTATGATGAAACCCGAGCATAAAACATTCCTTTAAGAGAATTTGTGGACGAAATATTATCACACACAATTTTTTTTAATAGCCTTTCACTTGCAAAAAAGTTACTTGCAAAGAAAACTACTTTAGTTTCCACAATAAGTGCAAACCGAAAAGAATTACCTAATGGAGCAAATATGGAGATGAAGACGAGAAGATTTTGTTCGGCAAAGCATTGTCATGATGACTGGTTGCATACTCAATAAATACTACTGGCTTCAAATGGAGTAATTATTGTCTGTATAGTTGCTGTAATCTATTACGTAGTGAGTCCGCAACTCAATCCTTAGGTCAGACACCTCTAGTAAAACGAAATATGCAGACTTCCTGACAGAAACTCTAAGAGTAAATACAATAAAATTAGCATGGAAATTTTCTATCCTTTACAGTCGATTTTAAACTCTAGAGCCCGCCATTCATTTATAAAATTAACACACACAACACATGTGGTGTAAGAAGCTAGATTTTAGACCTGACTTAAGGGTTATAGTGACCAATTATGTATGTACAGATCTTTTCTAATAGACTGTAACGGTTTTAGCAACTTCTTATGCAGCAAACCCTTCTGATCCTATCAAACACAGAGAATCAATAAATATTCTGGCAATAGGTTTTGCTTGTTGTCCGATCATATGATCCCTTGATGGATTGATTTCGTTTTAAAGCGATCATCCGTAAAAGATCGTTTTTCAACGTCTCTCAGTTTTTGAATGAATTCTGTTTCCTTCATAGTATTTGAAATGTGTGCTTGAGACACGATTTAGGCAAATCTTTCTTGAGTTTGATAAGAATTTTGATGACGTAATATTTCCAATGAAAGAACTTTAAACTTTTGTAACAGACCTGAACGCTCTCATATAATATTCGAACTGATTGCTTAAGAAAAGCCTAA
>QOCX01001156.1:5752-18528 GCA_005959815.1 Sarcophaga bullata | reverse complement strand
TTAAGATAGTCAGAAGGCGGGCACCCCTGCTTTGTATGTTGTTTGTAGTATTCTATCTCGAATGGGGGTGCGAAAGAGCAATTTGCTGGGCTTTTTAAGAATCGTCAGCATTATTTTGGCTGTTGGTAGGCCCATATCATCAATATTTTTGTTAAGGACTTACAAAAAGTTTCCCAAAAGCCGCCCATAAATTTTATATCAGAAAATGCCATTTTTGCCTGGCCCAGGTGATTTAGCTGCGGGAAAAATCAAAAACCAACAAAGATCGCATCTGTTAGTTGCGTTAACAACAAAATGTTGGATAAAGATCTTCGCAAACTTAAAAGAGCTCCGGGCCCCGAAGAGCCAAAGGAAAAAGCTCTCGTCAATCTATATACATTAATAGAGCTTTTCTCTTAAGCCTGATATCAAAGGATTTCGGAAAATAGTATATGAGTATTGCGTATCAGAGATCTTGTTACAAAAGTCTATAAAAGTCTTTTCATTGTGGATTTAAATAATTATCAGTTCAAATCCAAAAATAGTACATTGGATACCAATACTCATATGGTGAAAGTAGGATCTTGCCGTCCCGTTATTATCGTCAGTTTGCGTTATCTCATATGTCTCCAACCACGGATCCTTCAACCATACTAGATATGCGAACAGAGATTCATTTTCAAAAAATAAATCTCTCACTTTGACTGCTAATACCACCAGTCAAGTGGCCGTAGTCTAGTAGGTAGTGTGTTTGCCTAATAGACCTGAGTACACGAGTTAAACCCAAGGTATGAAATGAAATATTTTTTTCGGCGACTTACTCTCAATAGATTTCTGGCAAAAACTCTGGAGGTAAAATAAAATTGCCATGAAAAGTTTCTCAAACAATCTGTTTGAGGCAGTGGAACCATGGATAAAATTAACACACCCAACATGTGTGATGGAAGAAGTTCGATTGTAATCCTGGTTGAAGTGATGTCAATGAGGCCAATGATGTCGGTATAATGTAAACTAGAAGAAAATCGGAACAAAACTTTAAAATCTTGTTACAAACTCCATAACCAAAGTAACTAACCTTATAGCTATTGAGTAGGGCATACACTTTATATGACTTGAAAGACAAACGTTCCACATTCTTTTAATAACAAAAATTTTTCAAAGAAGAAAAAAATAAAAAACAAACAACGAAAAAAGAAAATTGTTTCGGTATTACACGGAATATAAAGGTAGTAGTAGTATTCGGACAATGTCTATGAAATATATTGCCAATAGCATTGCCTTGAAATATTATGGGGGTCACTTGTAGAGAGGTGAGATAAGAAAGAGAGGAAGAGTGAGAGAGTTTTTTTTTTTTTGTTACTTATGATGCTGGCTGGCATATCCTGCCAGCAGTGTGAAAATTGTGAAAAACAAACATTATTTATTTGGCAATAAAGATTTATGCTTCTTAGTTTGTTTCTTTGGCCACAGAGATACGAATTTTCTCGAAAAACTGCTCCTTTCTATTTCAGCTTTTCTCCGGCAATTTATGTAGAGAGAGCTGGAAAGGTAGAGAGGTAAGAAGAGGTTTTTTTTGTTTGTTTGGCTTAATCTATTTTTGAAAAAAGATTTATGTTTGAATATTTTTGGAAAAGGTGACTTTCATTAATTATTCCATCTCTTGCCTATGCTACTTGATAACAATTCATAAGTGTGGAGTACATAATAAATATAAGCACGCCCAAAGAACATCTGACGTTTGTTGTTACTGTGTGGGTCAATAGAGCGGAGTTTTGTTTTCATTTGGAACAAATAAATTGCAATTAAATATACCCTAAGTGGCTAGCTTATACTACCACATACATACATACATAGATAAGTAAAATTAATTATTGTTACTAATCCCTTGCAATAAGCCACTAACAAATTGATTTTCCTCTCTTTTCCTTGTGCTCTGATACTAAATAACTGCCAAATTAATTCGTTATCTGGAAATCATCATCATCATCAATTGTTTGCCTCCTTTTGCGCGAATTGTGTGAGTGTTAGTGTGAGTAGTTCTCACACAACAAATTAATTTGTTATTCCAAATACAACCACACATCACATCACATTGTGTAGTTAATTTATGAGCATCAGTGACTAACAGAATTTCTTATTTCGCAATTAAACGCTTCATTTTCTATTGTTCCATCGGTCATACAATCACGTTTTGAATGAAAAACAATTTATAACCGGAGAGGTGCTTCTCTTTCTTCTCTGTTCTTTTCTCTTCTTTCCTTTACGTTTTTATTTTTCTTTTCTTTTGAATTTTGGTTTGTTGAAGAATGAATAATCGCTTTAATTTATTTCAAGCATAATAAATCAAAAAAAAAAAAAACAATTTCTTTTTGTTCTTTTTTTTCTTGTTAACTTTTATAATAACCACGGCACGAGTTTTGTTTTTATGCTTCACATATTACAATACTTGGATCCACCCCCCACCCCCCCAAAATTGAGGGCAATAAATATTCATTTTTCTTAAATTATATCATTGGCAATACATAATTTCAACAAATTATTCTGGCAACACATCGTAGAACTGCAAACTGAACTGAACGGTATACATACATAACGGGTTATTAAAAACCTTCAGTCAGGATCCAGCTTTTCATAGCACTTAAGTTGTGACGAGAGTGGTGGCATCTACAGCTTAAGGTTGACTCTCAAGCAACATATTTTGTAAGAATTTTTCATTGCAATTTACTTTTACTCTTTGAGTTCGGGCCAGATATCTGTTGAGAGAAAGTCAGCGAAGAAATATTTCTCCAGAATTCGTTTTGTTGAAGATATCTGATCAACACATTATCTACTGGTATACGCCAACCTAACGCAGCCTATACTAATATTTAATACGAGAACAGCATTCTCTGTTCAGGCATTCTGAAGCCATCGCTATAAAACACAAGAAAACCAACAGGAATCTTTAGATCCAAAGACTTAAGGCTCCATATAATTCTCTCGTATATATTTCTCCTGAATTGAATGCAGGTTGGTTACACTACACTGAGTCTTACTGCCACTAGCTCAGCCTTCTGATTCAATAGAAGTTCATAGAAGAACCAGTCAAGTATGGTGAATATGTATGAATTAAGTATGTTCATACCACAATTGACTCTAAGACTTGAATTTTGCTCGTTTATTTTGAGTCAATCCGCAATCTAGTAGGTAATGCATTGACTTATTAGATGTGAGGCCACGGTTAAAACCTTATGTCATATCCCAGAGCGTACGTCCTCTTATGGCATTTACATACGCTTGGTAAATTGTATTACGGTATAGTAGTCGAAGGCACTGTTTGATTTCTGGTTTTTCTATATAGTAGATCGGAAATCGTTTAGGCCTTTTAGGTAGTATATGGGCAAAGAGCCTGTGGTTCAACACCCAGATTAGACATTACCAACCAAACGGAATATGAAAAAATATTTTTTTGGCTACTTCCTCTCATCAGATTTATGGCAGAAACTCTGAAAGCAAATAGAATTGCCGTTCAACAGAGCCTAGCAATATCGCATGAACCCTCCCGCTGCCAACACAGTTGAGTTTCCCGGTAAAAACAACCGGAGTATATACAGTTAACTGAACGAAACGCCGTGTAACATTTCCCAGATGTTCTTGCCAGCACTGGTTATTTCATCCGCAACGCAATTTGCGACAATCTCATAGAAACACCAGTCAAGTATAGTAAATAATGCCTTAGTTGTAGTGTAACAGAGTACACTGGTGATCAGAACGGTTTACTGCCTGCTTACTTTGTCTGTTATTGCACCAAACATAGGCACCGTAAAGAAAGTTTACTTGTGCCACAGCCTAAGTGCAACTCCTGCTCTGGCCAACTTTTTCGATTAGTTTATTGGAATTCGATTGGTATAGGGACTGCGCTTACCTGTGCCATTACAACCGGCCGCTTTGTATACTTAACCAATCTACTTTCCCACCAAAGCCTGATATAGCCAGTAATGTGCTAGCGGGTCTAAACCTTTAAATCTTGTGCTCGACTTTTAAAGATCCTTAGAGGATCTTCTTCTTCTATCTGTGAGCACATTTCGTGTTATTACTTTAAGTATTTCCTGTAACATTTAGTACAACCAAGTCGTTTCTATTTTCAGCATATCTAAGGGAACATCTTCCGCTAATAGTGTAGCCGCAACTCTTAAGCAACTTCTTATAAAAACTTTTCCGTGCCTGTTCTCCGAATTGCTTACGACCCCTCAGCCAGTAGACTCGGAACTTTCATTTCATTTTCCTTTATTAATAAATTGCTTTCTAAAGGCACTTGCCTACAGTACGACTAATGTTTTTCTTGCCTCTTTTCAGTCTGTACATAAAACACAGATTGGCTAACAAACCCGAGCATTGGTGATGTGTTGGATCAAACCTCCGTACACCAAACTTCAAACTGAAATTTTAGATTTTAACCCACCAACTAATGATAAATTGGACATGTCGTACATGTAGTGTATTGGGAAAGTGTTAACTTACTAAACGGGAATCAAAACTTAGCTGGCTTGAACATAGCCACACGTCTGATATTTTGAAAGCTATTTCTGCCTTCTTCTGTCTTCTGCTAAATTCTCTGTGAATAACTAAATGACATGAAAACGAAAGGCTTTTTCAAATCCATCGACTCTAGTCGACATTAAACTGTACGTTCAGCTATTCGTGTTTTTAAATTAACACACACAACATTACTTACTTAATTGGTCATTACAACTCTTTAGCCGGGATTACAACAGAGCATCTCATACCAGCCATGTTGTGTGTGTGTGTTGATTTTTATCCATGAGTGTTGGAACCTACAGTTTAAAGTCAACTCTGAATGACAGATTTTTGAGAAACTTTTCATGGCAATTTTATTTTACTTTCAGAGTTTTTACCCGAACGGCCATTAAATATTTGACGCAATCGATTGTGAGGGAATGAAACTAGTTTCATGAACTTGAGCAACAAACTTACGAACACCGGTCACTGTTGGTCCTTCCCGGGGACGAAATTTTGTACGAATACTTCATAAAATTTCCATCCAAATGGCCTTTGTTTTGGTAATAAATTTCCAATAAATTCCAACGTTCAACGATCAAGCGTAAATCGGCTTGTTACGTTCAGTGAATTTTGTGGTAGAATAAAGTGACATAAGTATTGCCAGATACGAAATAAACGATGGTTCAAATTTAAACTGGTTGATGACCCACCCTATATATAACACAGTCTATTCTGAAGTGAGTTTTGAACCTCGTCCTTACGCCTAATAAGCTAACACGCTATCTACTACAATACAGCGAATTCAAATCACATCTCATATTAGTGGCTTGAAAACCTAGGCGGTAAACCTCACTTAAGGGTTCTAATTGCCCGTGTGTACCATACGTATTATTTATTTACAGTTATGCTGTTCTTTAAAATATTTTTTTTTTATCAAAAAACAAAAACTCAAAGAATTTTTTTGTGAGTGTATACCTGGCAAGTAAATAAAGTTTCTGTCTGTATATGTATATGTATGTGTATGTATGTTTTATTTTAATTACAAATTTACCAACAACAATAATACTTAGAAAACATAAAACAAAATCGGAAAACTATTAACAACACTTATGATAACTGTATGCTTAAAAAGTTAAATGCTTAGCCAACAGCAAAATATCAACACAATGCCAGGTCCTACCCAGCAGCAGCAACATCATCATCATCGTTATTTACAACACAACATTTCAATGAGCAGCAACAGCAGCAGCAGCATAAATAAATAAATTCAACTAAACTTACCTCGGCTGAACTGAAGCCTTAATCAATGTATAGGAAAAGTTTGAGCCTAATCGTTGGCAATTATTTGAGTGAAACGTGGCGTTAACTTTTACGTGAGTTTGTAACTTTACTTTTTTAAAAATTTTTTTCCGTTTTTACAGGTAAAAAATATGTACATGCAGGAAGAGGAATAATGCTAACTCAGCTTTAAATGGAAAAATTATACAAGAAAAGTTATGTTCATTTCTCATAAAGCATCACATTTCAGCAGCTTCATTTTTACGGATGTCGAGTCGAATAGAAAGTTGAAGTTGAGCTGGTGATGTTAATACGAATCTACACGGTATGTTCTATGAGATGCATGAACCTTTAAAATTTTACCATTGTATTCAGAGACACAAAATATTAAATAACCCTAGAAGTTGCAACAATAGCAAAATTTACAATGTTACAACAACCATAAATGTAAATACCTCTGAAGGCAGGCGATGTGGTAATGTAGCAAAAGTTTTTGGGTTTCTTTTTCTTTTTTTCTTGTTTTTCATGTTTTTTGCCTCAGAAAATTATACAAAAATTTCTCAGTTTCTAATATACTTGAGTAAATATAGAGAAAAGACGAAAGGAAACAGAGCAAGAAAAATCTGTATAATCAAGCGTAAAGTGATGATAGATACACCAGATACAAGTTTTAAATGTTGAATGTGTATGTTGCATTTGCATACGGCATATTAAGCATGACATTCATTATCTGACAGTCAAAACATTTTTTTTCTGTTCATTATACTGTGCAGTGTCAGCAGCACCTTAAAATAGTTGTTCCTTCTCAATTTCTAAGTTTGTTGTAGATTTTTATTCTCTTTCTTCTTCTTCATATTTTTGGCAAATTTGCTTAAGATAGAATAATAATAAAAACCAATCTTTATACGGAAATGAATGTAATTTGAAAGCAGGGGTGTAACAAATAACTAAAGTGTCTGAAGAAGGGGCCCCAACTGCTAAAAGAAAAAAAGAGAACCCTTAGTTTTTAGGCTGAAAGATCTCTTCAAGTCGCAGAAGTTAGAATTAAAATTCATGAAAAGATTAAGTATGAAGGTGCATAATACAATCCATTACTCCTCCCCATTACGAGTGTGAGGTTGACTCTAAGGCTTGAATTTGGATCGTTTATACATAATGTTATTACCAGATAAAAAGCCTCCAATCCCCCATGTCATTGCTCTTAACATACGCTTAGAAAATTGTATTACGGTGTGGTAGTCCAAGGCACTGTTTGATTTTTGGTTTTCTATTTGTGGCTCTGAAATCGTTTAGGCCTTTTAGGTAGTATATTGGCAAAGAGCTGTAGTTCAACCCCCAGATAAGACATTACCAAACCAAACGGCTACTTCCTCACATCAGATTTATGGCAAAAACTCTGAAAGCAAATAGAATTGCCGTTCAACAGAGCCAAGCAATATCGCTGCCAATGAAGTTAAGTTTCCCGGTAAAAACAACGGAAAGTTTCCCGGTAAAAACAACCGGAGAATATACAGTTGACTGAACGGAACATACATATACGCCGTGTAACATTTTCCAGATATTCTTGCCAGCACTGGTTATTTCATCCGCAATGCAATTTGCAACAATCTCGCTTTGCTCTAAACCCACTGCGCAGTTAGCTTTATATGATCAGCATTTTTGCAAAGAAGGCTCAGGCGTTAGAGATTTCTGAAGCCCCTCAATCATTAGACCATAAAATCATATCTGCTTACAAGGAACAATATAGTCACCCATATTTCCAGATTGATTCTAGTCCATGTTAGGGCAGAATATAACTACATTGAGACGTTCTGTCAATAGCTTAAGCCTCTGCTTCAATAAAACACAATGGAGGCAATTAATTTTTAGCAAAAAATGTCTTCGTTGCAGTGGAACATAGCTTCATTGCAATGGAACATAGTGGTAACTGTCTGCGCACTCTGTTTATAAGTTTGCAGAGACATTCGTATCTCCACAACGTCCACCAAGCTAAATTGACTCTACCAGAATCCAATAATGGCAAGTGTATGATGGCAAGCCTAAATTCTCAACATCCTGTCCAAGGCCTTTTAACAGGTGCAATGCGCTCTAGCTGTTCTCTTTGTCCTCCTCTTTAAACGATAAATAAAATAGACCTTCATACCCTCTTAGATAATAAAAGTTGAACCCTTTTAAAAAACGACTAACGAAATTGTATTGTCAAATCTGTTTTGGGCGGATTGTCCCCTAAAACGCACCATGAGCATCTTTTTCTTATAAACTTTAAGGCGTAATTCTACCACAAAAAAAGTATGGGCATAGCACACTCCGCTGATCAAATCATTTGCGATATCAAAGATCTTAAAACCTTATCGTAGCAATTTCTCCCCCTGTTCTTCCAGTTCCATTATAGGACATAGTGCTAATACGATATAAAAATTCTCGAAGTTGATTTCGAAAGGGCCCTTAAAAGTATTTCAAACCGATTTTAATTATTTTGACTCTTGAATTCAAATATTAGCGACAAATCATGAAAAAAAAACGTCACAGAAAACTTTTTAACTTTACACGTTTCCTTCCTCTTTACAATTTAATTCTTTTCTCGCACTTTCTCTGTCTCTCTCTCTATCTTTCTCTCTCTCTGTCTCTCTCTCTCTCTCTCTGTCTCTCTCTCTCTCTCTCTGTCTCTCTCTCTCTCTCTGTCTCTCTCTCTCTCTCTCTGTCTCTCTCTCTCTCTCTCTCTCTTTGTCTCATTTTGTTGTTTTTGTTTTTGCTCTTTTTTTGCAGCAGCAGTGAAAAGATTTTCATAATATTGTAACCACTGTACCTGGACACTTTTAGATGCATGAAGTGAACCGAAACTATTAAACTGTGGCTATAGTGACACTTTTCAACAAAAGTTCGTTTTTTTTTTCTTTTCTCTTTCATTTTCTCTTCTCTTTATTTTATTTCAATTGTAAGTTTTTACTTTTTAAAAGCATTCCCCCTATAAATTGAAGACAGTATTTTGGGTATACAAATACGTAGGAAACTTTACAGTGAGCGTCAAAAGAAAAGAAAATATTTCGAAATTTTAACGGTAACCTATTAAGGTATATTTTATTTAATGTACATTTGCTTTTGACGCCCACTGTATATGAATTTAATTGTCTCTGAATCAATTTTAATATCAGGGCATATTTTAGCACTTCGGAATTCCATGTAGAAGTCAAAACGAGATTACCAGTTCTGGTTTCGTCCTGATAGTCCTATCTAGGCCGACTTGAAAGTAGCCTTGAACAGTGAAATCTTATTGCAAGGCTGATTTTAGTATTCATAACAGCTCTTGTCATCGCTATTCGCCAACTTATGAGATTTGTGTGTGAACATGTTCACAAATCCAGTGTAGTACGGCATCGCAGTAACTCTGTCGACCTTCTTCTTATTTTACAAACTGAAAAGTACGAAGTGATGTGTCATAACTGCACCGGATCATTGCATTTCATAAAGTTTCACCTCCAGCTGTGTATTGAATTGCCATAGCAAGCTGAGCTCAGTGACATATTTTCACCTTCTCTGCCATTGCAGACTGGAAAGGTTTTTCCCCATTACCCCTCTTGGGAGCATACATACATACATAATTAGTCATTACAATCTTTCACTTGGGATTACGAACTAGCTTCTCACACCACTTATGTTGTGTGCGGTAATTTTATCCGTGAGTGGCGGAACCTACAATTTAAAATTGACTCCGAATGACGAATGTTGTGAGAAGCTTTTTCATGGCAATTTTATTTTTGCCAGAAATCTGCTGAGAAGAATTGAGAACTGTTGGGCGTTCTTTCATGGTTATTAACCACGCCCATTTATAAGTTTTATATAAGGGACTAAAAAGATTGCTTTTGAATGAGCGAAATATTTGGAAAAGTAGGAATCAACGGATGGCAACGTTCCCTACTGACTACCAGCCCTACTCGGAGAGCTAACGATAGATGACATGTACCCATTATCCTTAGACCGCTATAGCAGACTAATCATCTGCTTAGCTGTAACAAAAATAGATTAACGAAGCGGAAACAAGGCAGAATAACAGCCAAACGGAACTAATGGCAACAACAGTAGCCAACCGGCTAAGATGGAAAATGCTTTGTGGATACTCGTACATCGGTATAGTTTTGGCTTATTAGATGTGAGGTCTCTGTTCAAACACTACGGCGACTTGCTCTCAGCAGATTTCTGGCAAAGACCCTGAGAGTACATAAAATTGCCATCAAAAAGTTTCTCAAAAATCTGTCGTAAAGAAACTGTAGGTCTCGCCACTCATATATAAAAAATTAAAACGCACAACATATGTGGTATGTCGTAATCCAGAGTAAAGGGTTGTAATTTTCAACTATGTATGTATGTAAGTATGACAATGGACCTAAACTCTGGCCTAAGTGCAAACTAACCTTTTAAAGAGGGTCTGACACGTAATGTACGCTGGCATTATATTTACAGAATCGTATTAAATGCCTTCTCTCATAGTTTCCATAGTTTTCTTAGTTTCAATACAATACACTCCATGTATAGGGAGGGCTATGATCTGAATGTTGGTTATAGAAAAAACGGCTTAAAAATGGTGATAAGTAGACCTGCGATCTTGAAGCATACATTTAACAGAAAAGCATTTTCTAAATCTTTTTTCTTCAATTAATTTTAAATCCACTCTCGTATATTTAAGTTTTCTTTTCGAAAATGTTGAAAATTAGTGCCCAAAGCAAACGGACAGTCTCAACATTAAATTTAAGCCAGAAACAGATACTTATTTACGTACATTTTACGTACATTCGTTTGGCTCTTAAGTTGTAGAAAATGTGCAGGTAAGTTTCCTGTTTTTTTTTCTCTCTGTTTCTCTCCTTTTTTATTTTTCCTTTTTTTGTGTGTTCCTTAGAAAATCGGAAACTTATCAAACATTTTATACTTTTGTACACAAGTTCACAACTAATGTTACGCTCATGCCCCTGCCTGCTACTACAAGGAATACTTATGCACATTCATGTACCATCTCATGTACTGCAGAGAGAGCGAGAGAGAGAGAGAGATAGTTTATGTGTGTTTGTGCGTACGCGTGTATGCATTTGTCAGAAGGTTATAAACTTAAAATAGAATAAATTACACTTTCTTTTCTTGTCTTTCTTTCTTTGTGTGTGAGTGTGAGTATATGTGTGTGTTTTCTTGCACTTCTAACTTCTAAAATTTTTCTATTCTTGCATTGGTATTTGTACAATTTCTATGTATGTATTGTGTTAACATTTACAAAAGCATTCATTATGCGGAAGTGGATAAGAGAGTATCCTTAACAGAAACACTGTAAACTACAAATAAAATAAAGAACAAAAAGGATAAGGATGAGGATGAGGATGAGGAACTTTACATTGTATTGTAAATGTGTTGGTAAATTTATCTTTACTTTACACATTCTTAACTGTGTATGTGTATGTGTGTGTATGTGTTCTGTACCATTGTAATAATAGTATTTAAAACTCACATACACTCACACACATAATTGCAAGAGCAACTCTTTCCTTTGGTCTCTGGCTGGCTGGCACAGCAAGGCTTTTAGATAATCTTGTGTCGTTTTCTTGAATACTTTAGTCAACTGAAGAAATTATTTATTGCCGGAAATATTTTTTTTTTGTTTTTTAAATAAATTTCTTAATGCATTACTGCATTGAATTCCTTTAATTGTTTGTGCACATGCATACATACAAATACCATAAGCATTAATTATGCTTAAAAGTTACTTTGCCATCAAGGATATATTGGTAACCGCACTATACATATAGAGCAGCTGAAATATCCTTAAAACATAGAAGTACTTTTACCCTACATACCTACCCTATTGCTTTAAATGTTGCTCATACAGACTCATAAGAATGCCGTCAACAATCACAATTTTTTAGACCGTCCGCCACCTAGAGGTCAGTCTCTTATTAAAACAGATACGGTTCCCGAAGGCTATTTTTTCCAGTTTCTTTCTAATAGCAAACTGACTTACTTTATATGTCCACGTTGCTTCCAAAATGAGCTTTAAAACGAACCTTCAATAGACTCATAAAAAACAGCAATTTCACGCCGCGTCTTAGCTCGATGTTCCTGCGAAGATAATACTACATTGCAGAATGAGCAACTCCTGCAATTTCGTCAAAGTAGGATCTTTTGATACCATGCCACGTTTCAAACAATGTGATCACTTTCATGCGATATCTTCAACTCGTCATGGAGAGCGTTCTGCGTGAGATGGGTATGCCAATGACACTAGTTTCCATGAAAATTTCCACTTCTTTGCGTACGCTGACAACATTGACCTAATAGAGCGAATCAAGCGAGAAGCTACTGTTGCGTTTAACGTTGTTGAACGGAAGTCAATCAAGGTCGTTCTAGCAGTAAATGAGGACGAAGCGAAGTGCATATTGTCGTCGACATATATGCGTCGTAGCGGATCGCAAATCTCGGCTGTTATGCTTACGATATTGTCAGCAAATTTGTTAATCTTGGCTCTGTCGCTACCAGCACAACTGATGTCAATTTGGAGATCTGTGAACAGGTGCTATTATGATCTAAAGAGGTAATTGAGTGTCAGAGACCTCTCTTGTTTAACAAATAAATTGATTGCGGCATAAGATGTATGGCAAGTTGAAATCACACAGCGTTCAGATCAATATCTTGAAGAGGTAGGTGTCTGCATTGACCGTAATGGCTGTGCCTCAATTTTGCTTATTAACGTACCCACCAAGATGAAAAAAGCCTCATTCGAAAACAGCATCGTTTAGTATCTCGTTGGCCCAATAAATCCCAAAATTGCTCAAGAGTAAATCGATTCATTGCGTTAAGTGGAGATAATATATTGAATTTTGTGACATAATAAAATGCCCGATTCGAAATAACCGATAATTCAAATTTAAACCAACACGTCAACATGCGTTAAGGCACGTCAACATGCGTTAAGATACGTCGACATGCGTTAAGGCACGTCAACATGCGTTAAAGCACGTCAACATGCGTTTATTTAAAAAATG
>QOCX01001155.1:0-45018 GCA_005959815.1 Sarcophaga bullata | reverse complement strand
TGAATAACAAACCCAATAAAAACAAACCAAATAATCCCATACAAGATATGACATCACCATCACCAACATTCCAAGAAAATTGACAAAATATGAGAATACACTGCTGCCAACAATAACAGCAACACAAATGTAAAGAATATGCTTTCAATAAAGGATACAAAAGTTAATGAAAGCAACGACAGCAAATCCATTTGTAGCACACACAAATAAACCCTCGCACTCACAATTTGTTGTGCCCATTGAAATACATCGTGCGGATGATAATAATCAAAACCCAAAGGAGAATAAAAATTTGAAAACTTCCAACAGCACTAAGACAATGGAAATGCCAATGGAAAAACCATTTCAAACATTAAGCGGCACATCAAGTGTCACATCCGTTATAGACCAAACGGTTGTCAAATATTATGTGGCCAATGACAAGAGCAATCTATGAGAAGCGTAAATATGATGATATTGAATTTGAAGAATTTGAAATTTATGATCCAACCAAAGACTTTGAAAAGTTAATTGAAGAAGAACAAAAACGTAATATCCTGACATCAGCAACAGCAATACGAAAACAAATGCCCACACCTTCAATTCTAACACAGGACGCTGGCAGTTTTCTAATAGACCAACAGAATCAGCAACATTCTACACTGTGCTCTACCACATCGTCCACGTCATCGTCAACATCAACATCAATATCATCAACATCATCATCATCATCAGTGGACACAAACTAAAAGTCAACAGACTACGATAGGCATCTACAACGGAAACTGAAAACAGATTGCTATGATAGTATCTCTTTCTTTTTGTTGAAGTTTGTTTTCCAATATGTGTGTTATTTTTGATAATTTCGACAGTGTTGATCCCCGGGGATTTTGTTGTTGTTGTGGTTGTTGTTATTGTTGTTATTGGTTGTTGCTTAACAAAAGTAAATGCCAAATCGACATTTTTATTACGGCATATTTTCTTACATGATGTTCCCCCATTCAAATCCTTTTTATTGCCATTGCCACCTCCTCCATTGTTATCCAAAAAAATGTCTTTGGCTTCGGTTTGATACATTTTTTCATCATCTTTCTTGAGAATTATTTCCTCATTCTCATGCTTGCTGCTCATATCCTTTATTTGTAGCAAATCATTTGCTTCTGTTGTTGTTGTTGTTGTTGTTGATGATTTTTTAGTTGACTCCGTTGAATTTCCTTTAGCAATATTGATATGATTATTTACAGTTACCAGTTGTTTAATGCCACAATCGTGATATTTTTCATCAATGATCTGCGAATGAGGCCGCCCAAGCACCATCATCTTTGAATCATTTGCTTTCGAATGAAGTTGATGTTCATTATCTCGACAACAAGCGCCATTATTAAATATTGTTGTTGTTGTTGTTGTTGTTGCTGTTGTCTGATTATTTATGGTTAATGTTGGCTCTACTGGTTGACAGCTACTGGCTGGTTGCTTCATTGCTGACGCTTCAAAGTGATGCACCATTTTGCGTACAACTTCCGTTTCTTCGGGTTCTTGTTCGTTGTCAATTTCTGTGGCACCAGCCAATTCTAAACGGCTGCTACAACTATTCGATTTAACCAGTTTAAATGTTATGCCGCCATCTGCTAAAGCAAAAGTATATAAGAGGAGAAAAATCTTTAATTTGAACGTTTAAATAGTTTGTTTAAAAACTAGTATTGGCAAGAGGAAAAAGTCATTTCCTATTAGTTATAGAAGTGATAGATATTTATTGGTAAAACTGCTATTTTTATAAGGTCAACTGTATCTGTAACTGTCAGTATTGGGCCTAGTGCTTTAATGTATTTTTTTTTCAACTTTGGTTCTAAGGTTCCTAGAAATGGTCTTGATACTCACTTCCCCCATCAATTCTATTGCAATTTTTCCGGAAGCATTTTTCTATGGAAATGTTTGCTTAACACAAACAATATTTATTGATTGGTATGCAATTTCTACAATGTTTTCTTTCGGAATTTACCTGGAAGTGCCTCTGGGCAATTAGTACAAGTACCGTCTATCAGATTCTATTGCTTATACTGCACATCGGATTGATATTTATTTAGTAATTAATGACTACACATCTACGCCACTGGCATTTCATAACTAATCAATCAAATTTTGTGTGTTTTTAAAACTGTAAGTTAGTAGCCAAGGCTTAATGTTAATGAAGGTTTTCAAAATGCATGATTTTGACATTTTGGGCGTGTCATCTCTAAGCATTATAAAATATCGTCAGTTAAAGTGTTTAAATTTTTTAATATTTAAATTGTATGCAGCATTATAATTAAATTATTCTTCATCCACTTAAAAACAGTGAGTTAGTTTGGTAAACTTTATTAAAAAGTTTAACCCTCCATTTTTGTTTTCATTTCACTGGCCGAAAACAACAACAATAAATGTTTCCGTTTTGCAAACAATTAAACAC
Source organism: Sarcophaga bullata (assembly GCA_005959815.1). Lineage (NCBI taxonomy): Eukaryota > Metazoa > Arthropoda > Insecta > Diptera > Sarcophagidae > Sarcophaga > Sarcophaga bullata. The sequence continues at coordinate 42,593 of QOCX01001155.1, read as the reverse complement.
AAAAAATATTCACAACTCTTACCTCTATTGTAATCTGCTGCTGGCCTATTGCCTCCTTTAAATCCTTGAGCTTTATGTTTCCTTTCAACATTACCATCAACATCATTATCAACATCATCATCATCATCACCGTCATTGTCATCATTATGTTTATGGTTGCGTTCATCCAGTGTTCGTTCGTCATTATTGTTCTCCTCCGCCTCATTATTGTTCTTTATTAAGTGAAATTTCTTTTGTTCCAATTGTTTCCCATGGAAATGGCATTCGTTATTATTATTAGTAGTAGTTGAGGCTTTCGAAGAACATGTGGCTGTTGTTGCTGTTGTTTTACAACAAGTTTCAATTTCACGAACCCTGGCCCTCGTTTGAGTCTGTGTCATCATTGTGGGATTTTTTAAGGCCATCATTGCATTGTTGCCGACATTATTATTTATAGTGTGTCCATTGTTATTACCACAACCATAAGTTTCAAGTGGATTTGTTGCAGTAGCAGTACCGCTACCACCACACAGCTTCGTTGATGATGTTTGCACTACGCGTCCACCATAGTATGTAACGGAAGAGCCACATTCTCGTATTTTACGTAAAACGTCCTGCCATTAAATGGGTTAAGTGGAAGAGGGGGAGGGAAGGGGGGAAGGGGGAAAGAAAGCAAACAATATGTTCAAATAAAAATTTTTTGGATGGAAAGCGATTCTTAAAAAACATAAACAAATTATGTATAGATCCTTTGTAAAGGATTACAATAACAATAACAACAACAAAACCAAAGAGGAAAAACACTAGAAAATATATAATATGGCTCAAGAACAATTGAAAGCTTATTAGTGCTGAATATTTATAAAAAACGCCAAACTTTTCATTACGTTTTATAATAACTATGATGGCCTTCTTTTTTTTTCGAAATTTTTAAAAAGATTTTTAAATTAATGAATTTCTGTATTTTCAGCATTTTAATTAAACATGCGAGTAACTTTTATAAGTTCTTTAAAGAAATTGAAGCAAATCAAATCAAATCAATTTCGATTATTTTTGAATTTGAATTGTAAACAAAAAGAAGATAATTAAAGTACTTACATTGCTTACATAATACGTATCACACAGTTCATCAGCATCATCATCAATATCACCAAACAGATCATTATCATTGTCATTGTCGTCATCATCGTTATCGTTATCGCCTTCATCACCTGCCTCGTGATCAGAGTCATGGAAGCCATGTTTGATGTGATATTCATAGATGTCACGATAATTACTCGACTTGTTGCTGCTCTTATGCAGCGAACCATAGATAGCACTACGTGGACGTATACCTGAGTTACGTACCGGTATTCCATAAGCTGATGAACGAGTTTTCTTAATCGCCGAACTACTATTGCTGCTGTTATGTCTTCTAACCATATCCTGTACATGAACAGTTTGTTCGGACTGGTCATCGACTGTTGTGTGGTTTTCCTTATTGTTATTGGCTTTGTTGGAGGTTTTTTCATTGTCATTGCATTCACATGGCGACGACAAGTCACCACTTGAGATACCACTTGACATACTGGCCGTATCCCATTTACGAGTTTGAATATTAGAATCTGTTGTTGTTGTTGCCGTTGTTCTATTATTACTGGCGGCAGCATTGTTAGATGTTGACGTTTGATTGGCATTAGCAGATGTCGTGGCGGCATGGCCATAAGAGGTATCGATGGTAAGGTAACGATATTTTCTGGCTCTACGTGATTTTGGACTGTTTTGTTTGGGTGACGATGATGACTTTGTGACACCTTTGCTTTCTGTTGTTCGACTTGTTGTTGTTAATAGACCTTGACCGGGTGTTGGCAGTATGTGTTCCTCAAAGAATTTTCGCACATTACGCACTGTATCCGGATTTGGCAATTCCTCTTCATACAGCTCACGATTTACACGCACGGGTTGATAGAAAAAATGACGTTTTATGCCACCACCACCACCACCACCACCACCACCACTACCACTACCATCAGAATTTCGTTGTGTTTTTTGTTTGTTTTGCTCTGTTTGTGCCCCAGATTTCCCTGCTGCTGCATTATTCGTTGTCTGTCTATTGGTTTTTGTATTGTTCATACCCAATGGTCGTTCAATTTTAGTGCGAACTGGCTCCACAATGACTACATTATTGTTGGATAACAATTCTTGAAAACTGTATTCCTGCAAATATTGTATGAGGCCATCAAACTGGGCCTCCTTTTTATTGCGTGCCAAAACATTGCTTCGCAGCAATTGTTGAGACTTCAAAACCTTGTAACGTATATGGTCGAACTGTGGCTCATTGGCGTCAATTGCATTAGTCTCCCTTTCCGTTTGCGAAGATGCCGGTGATGCTGGCACCGCACTGACAATTGTGGCTTTTTTATCGCCATCTAACTCAACTATTTCTATGGAAGGCATAAAACTACAGTAATCATCTTGAGAATAGTGCTGCTGCTGCTGCGCGCCTATATCACCTGATGACGTCAAATTGAAATTCTTGGGTTGTTTTTTGGTGTCAACTTCATCGAAAGTTTTTTGAAGTTTTTGTTCTTGTTGCGGTTGTTGCTGTTGTTGCTGTTGTTGTTGTTGTTGTTGTTGGGCTCCCAATATAAAGTGCCTTTTCTCTTGGTATTTTTCACGTTGCTGTTGAGATTCATTCAAATTTTCCGTATCATTTGTTTTCCTTGATTGCTGCTGTTGTTGTTGTTCTTCTTGTTCTTGTTCTTGTTCTCCTTGTGTTTGTTTCATGCTAGACTTTTGGTTTTTCTCATGTGACTGCTGCTGCAGTTGTTGTTCGTTTTTCTTTTCGTTGTTTTTCTCTTTGGTCTCCCATTTTTCTGTTTTCAATGTGTGTTCAATTTGTTGTTGTTGTTGTTGTTGTGTGGTTGTGTCTAATTCACTGTTTACCAATTTGGACCAGTAACAGCGCACAGCATCGACCTTTTTCAAATATTCGTTTTCCACTTGACTGCTGTTGCTGTTGCTGTTGTTGCTGCCTTCGCCATCATTTTTATTATTTTGGCATATTTGGTTGGCATTAAATATGGCTGCGGCTGTGGTTGCTGAAACACTTGTATTGCCTGTGGCTGCTGCCAGGGCAGTTTCTAATTTACGCTTGTTATCGATTACTTGCAGGATTTGAGGTCGCGACATTTTGTTGCTTTGATGCTTGACTTTGTTGCGGCGAAATGAATCGCTACTAGTAGTAGTTGTTGTAGTTGTAGTGGTTGTTATAACCTTAACCGGACGAGCTCGATAAATTTGATTGCTCAGTACACGTCTTTCCTTTGACTTGGGTGAGAGCAAAAGTTTCTTAGTCTCTGATAAACTTAAATGTTGACTTGGACTTACAGCTGCTGTAGCCGCTGTGGGATACTGTTGACGTTTATGTCTCGATGGCACTCGTTTAAGAGAACCACTTGTACTGTTCCTATCCTTGATGCGTTCCTTAGAGAACTTGACCATTAACAAGTCATCGCTATTCTCTAAACGATTCGCTTTCTTTTGTTTGTTGTTTGTGTTAAAACAATAGTTTTCCTTTTGCTCTTCTATAGTTTCCGCTCTAAGACTCTCTATTGAATCCTCTTCTATGATATTATTTTGGGCATCTGTTACCACAATGCGGAACAGGGAATTTTTATTTGTCTGCTTAACTTTATAATCTTTGGTTTCGTCTGTCTCTTCGTAAGTTTGTAAAGTATTTTCCAAACGGAATTTGGCTCGATTGGCGAATTCAATTTGTTGCAATTGAGTACGTCTGCCACTTGCTCGTATTTCTTTGGCTCTACGCTCTATTTGTTGACTGAAATTTTCAATTTCCACACCAGGAGCGTCTTTTGGTTTTTCCAAACTATCGTAGTTGGATTGTGGGGAATACGACTCTGGCGTTTGTCTGTACGTACTCTCAAAACTTTGTTCTGGTGTTGGTACTTTATTGAAGATTTCTTGACTTCGTTCCTTGGGAATAATCGGGTCCTCTAAAGGCGTTGTGGGAGGAACGACTTCTTCGGCTGCTTCTTTAATAAATTTATGCTCCTCAGTTTCCTTGTTCGATCTGATTTGAGTTGATGATTTATCTGAAACACAGATAGAGAGAGAGAGTGAGACAGAGAGAGAAAGAGAGAGAGAGAGAGAGATTTTAATACAAATTTATTTGTGATTTTTTTTATATGTGGTCCAAGTCCCTAAAGCCTCATGATTAATTAAATTTTATTGATTTAGAGAAGGAATACTTTGATTTCAACTCACCTATTTCCACTTCCAATGACGATTCAGCACTCCAGCTGTCTATGTGTTCTTCACAATTACGTTTTTCTTCTTCTATTATTATCTGTTGCTTGTCGTAGCCTTTGATTTGCTTTTCTCTAAACTTCTGATGAGCTTTGCCAAAACGTTTTATGGAGTCATAAATTTCTTCAGGCGTTACAACTTGCTCATGTGACTGACAGATGTGACTACCCAGATTATCGCAACTGTTGCTTTTGCTGTTGCTGTTGTTATGATTACTGTCAAGTAAATCTAATGCGGTTGCTGTTTGAGTATTTGTTTCGTGCTGTTGTAACTGACAGTCGTCGACTATATCATCGCTGTCACCGTTAACGTCGCTGTCATCTAATGAACAATAATTATCTAAATTGTATGATGACCTTAGTTGCGCATCAATGCTTTCGGAGACCTTAAGACTTTGACCGATATTGACATCAGGTAGACTGTGATACTGATTATCGTTGAGATTCGTTTTAAGCGGTATGTACAGTGGTTCAGCTACTTGGCGTTTTAAATGATTCGAGAGCGTATACGATGAGGCTGAGGATGAATCTGTTGCAGGCGGTGTTTGTAAACCTTTTTCAGATGAATCACTAACATTGGAGGAATAAGCAGAATCCGAGTAACGCTTTAGTTTACGTTTTTCAACTACCGATAATATCTTTGGCTTACTAGCTGCACTAGAGGTTACACCTGTCGTGGGTATGGAAACAGAATGTTGTTGTTGTTGCACAATATTCGTACAGGGCGTGTGTTCGATTTTCAAGATTTGTGTGTAAATCGGTTTGATATCGTCCACACTTAAGGCTTCACAATGATCCAATATTTCAATTTTTGTATTAACAGTCTCCACAAAACTGATAGTTTCGGGTGCGGCCCGTAATTTAGTATTGCCCTCAAACTTATGTTGCTTGGCCTGAGGTTCGTAAATGGCGTCTTCTATGGAAATGTGTAGCAGAGTTTCTACCTCATCTATGCAGGTACAAATACTTGCTACCTCTAGGGATGTGTCACAGGCATCCACATCAATTAAGGTGCTATCAGAACTTTCTTCAGAGGAGAGATACACCGAGTCGTAGGCAATGATTTTTTGTAAATTATCACTTACTGCTCTGGCCCTTTTGAGAGTGCCTTCGATTTCAGTATCAGTGGTCGTGTGTCTATTCGAATCTTCAGTATCGTCTGCTTCTTCTTCTTCCTCTTCGTCTTGCTTCGTATGATCATCCGAATTGTTTAGAATCCTGTGACGATTAATTGGCTCTTCCTCGACTAAACAGTCAAGTTCATGCTCGTGTTCGCATTCGTGTTCTTGTTCTCTGAAACGATGAGATTCGTCTTGATCCTCTGTTTCGTCTTCGGTAGTTTCAAAACGCGTACGTGTGGTTGTGGTTAAACTAATGATTTCGTAGCTCTCCTCATTACCTTCGATTTGGGTTTTTTGAAATATTTCCTCGATCTTGGTTAAATCGTACTCTTGCTCCGACAGGGAAGCGCTGTCTGTTTGATCATCCGAGTTGCTGGTGGTAGTTTCTGGAAATAAACTACTTTGACTAGTTTCCGGGCAAGATTCACCACCACTGGCCGGTGTAGAAGGGGATAATTTCTGGGATTTGTCAACAGCACTGGAACGTTTTTGTCTTCTTGACTGATAAATACGGGGTTTCTCTTGGTGAACGCCTTGCTCTAGAGACTCAAATTCTGAATGTTGCTGCTGGGAATGCGTATGATGAGTATGTTGCTGTTGTTGTTGTTGTTTCAAATCATTGGATTGATGCAAGGAATTTTTAAAATAATCGGAATTCAAACTTTCCAAATCGCTTTTATCATTATGCCAGGGATGAAATTGATCGGTAACCAGGCCCAATGCTAACTTATCCAAACGCTTTAAATGTTCATAATAATCGTTGCTAGTATTGTTGGCCGGGTGATTATCATGATAGTGGGGATGATGATGATGATAATGTAAGTGTGGTGACAAGTGTTGATGCTGCTTTGGATGTTGCTGATGCTGTTGTAATAATTGATGCTGCTGCTGCTGCTGATGTGACTCACAAGTATCGGCTAAACTTTCATTACTTTGCACGTCTGGATCTTGACAGTAACAACCGTTAATGTTGCTTATCCCAGTGGCTGTTGTTGAACTGTTGCAGCCACTATTGTTGCAATTGCAATTTGTTAGTTTTTCTCTTGATGTCTGATGATAATGATGATGTTTATTGTTGCCACAAATTAATCTATTGGGAGAATAATGACAGAAAATAGATAGGAAAGAAAAAAAAAATAAGAAGAAGAAAAAGTATGATTTTTATTTAGTAAATGCTGTCTCAGTCACATTCAAGATTGACTGAGTAATGATGGGAGGTAGTGTTACATTTGAGTAACCGCCAAGACCTTGTTTAATCAAAAGGCATTCAATTCAAATCAAATACGAATCTCAAATATTTAATCATTATGTATGGCATGTAATTAATTATGCAAATACTATTCGATTGTTATTCAATAATTATTACTTTAAAAGCAAAGACGTTTAAATTCAGAAATAATAAAAAAAAAATCAGAAAAATAAAGAAAAATGAAAATATGGCATGAGAAACAAATCATTCGAGCGGAAAAATCTTTATCATTTAAAATATTGCTGAACATCACTTTAAGGTTTTCCATTCTCTTTCGATTTGAACAACAATTGAATTTTATTTTAAAAAAAACTAAACCTCATTTCAGGTGTGAATCACATTGTGTTAATTAAATCACAGCGTCATTAATAAATCAGCAAATATTGACAGGTTTTTTCTCTTCACTGAAACAATAAACTGCGACCTTTTTCATCGCTTATTTATTATAATCCATATTCCATATTCTCTACAAATGTCAGATGCAACGTAGAGTTATATTTGGCAAGCTATTCAATTAAGCTATGTACAGTAAACAGTGCGTATGTGATCGATTCGTCTTCGTTTAGGACGGAAATTTCAGCGTAGAAGTGTCATGTGTAGTGTAGTCAGTATTCGCGCAAGAATTTATTTGTTTATTAATTGGAATACAATATAATTATTGCGAGCTGAGTAACTCAGACCTTGTGCCAGGTATAGCACAACAGACTAGAGTCTAAGGTAAAAATCGAAACCGCAACCCTAGTGCTAATAGTTTAGCCCACTGCCCATTAAACTACCAGGGCAATCAGTCGTACGAATAATCAGGTGGAGTAAATAGACAGCATCCTTGCCAATTATTTTGGCTTTACGATCTCCCTTATTCCACATTTTGATTGGAATTGATTGCTTTCAGTCACATGGAAAGTGTACAGAGGTACAAAGTAGATGACGAGATGCTTTTTTCTCTATGTATACACGTAACATACATACATTATTGGTCATTACAACCCTTCAGTCAGGATTACAACCTAGCTTCTCACACCACTTGTGTTGTGTGCATTTATTTTTATTTTATGAGTGACGGATTCTACAGTTTAAAGTCGATTCCAAATGACAGATTTTTGAGAAACTTTTTATTGCTATTGTACTCTCAGAGTTTTTACCAGAACCGTGGCCTTACGTCTAATAAACCATCACACTACCTACTAGTCTACGGCGACTGTCTCTATGTATACATTGATGCATTCCACGAGAACGCCATCATTTCCTGGTGCCGTTTCAAAATTAATAACTCAAAGAGCTTCTTGAATTTCACTCAGACTTTTAGCAGAAATATTAAGAATTGTGTTGAGCCACGATCGTATTTAAAATGTGTATAATTTGAATGTATGTGTGGATATAATATTTATTTAGTAACAACATAACGTCTCGACTTTTTTCTCTGAACTCAAAAAAAGTACCATTTTAAACCGGCTCTGGGGAGATAAGGTGCAACTGAGTTTAACTTTCATATTGAATTACTGAATCACGTATAAAATAAAATAAAAAAAAAAACTTTTTTTTGCGATTGACAATATGCAACAAATGAAAATTTCATGATTTTAAATTAATTTTGTTTTGTTTTGTTTTGTTGTTGTAATATAATCAACATGCAATGAAAAATTGTTATTAATTTGGTAATTCCCTTAAGTTTTTTTTTTTTTTTTTTTTTTTTGAAATTTTGTTTTTAAAAAATTTACCCTCTACATTTCCTGTATGCAAGTCAATTAAAAATTGTTTTTAATTTTTTACTTACAAATTGGACTTCTTTTCATCATTTGCGGTTCTATGAACTCGATACAAATAATGACAGTTTTCAAACCACACATCAATTTTTTAATGTCATCAAATCCAATTGGAGCACAAATTAAAACAGAGAGAGAGAGAGAGAGAGAGAGAGAGAGAGAGAGAGAGAGAGCGATATAACGAAAATCACACAAAAAACATTTGATTAATTGCCACCAGTGCTGGGGATTGTATGAATTGTTGAATGCACTGAACACTGGTTTGTTTGAAATGAATTGTTGTAATACGAGTGCAATCTCCACTGTTGCCAGTTTTTTGAACTTTTTTTTTTATGTTCCTTTTTTTATTTTTTCTTTGTATGTATTTTTAACGTTTTTTTTTTTTATTGTGTATGTGACAATAACTCGATTGAAGCTGTGCTTTGGTAGAACTTTAAACACTTCAACGTCAATAGCAACTGAATCTTAAATTTCAGTCAACATTTTTACCAACCTGTGGATTTCACCACACAATTGTTTTTTCTTTTTTTTTTTTTTGAACACAACTCAACTCCCCCCCAACAAAAACAACCACCAATAAATAATAAAAAAAAAGTAAATAAAACTGAACAATAAAAAAAAAACATTTTTAACTGAAAATCAACGAAAAATTCTCCTCATCGCGTCAGTGGTTGTGCGTCATCATGGTAAACAAGAGCACGCGATATTTTTTTTCCATCACAAACCGAGTCTGTTTTATTTGTTAAAAACAGTTTTTTTTTCTTTTGGAAATTTAAATAATATTTCCTCCCTTGTTTGTTTGTCTATCTTAAGCTGTGTTTTAAACTTTTTTTCTGTTTTGTTCCACTTGCAAATAAAAACAAATAGAAAAACCAACTTAAGTAAAGTAAAAAAAAAACGTACTGAATTGTGTTAACTTTGCTTATCGTTTAAGGAGATAATAAACATCGTAACAATTTATCGAGATCTGCTAATTACCAAACTCGCTTGTACAATGCCAAATAACAAATAAAATTTGATACAATATTATGCAAACAGAGTTACAAGTCCAATATATACAATCAATTAAAATAGATTCCTGATAAATTTTCGATGTATCGGAAGTCAATTTACTTAAATAATTAAGCTTTTTAAATGAACTTATCGATTATAAAATAATCTCATAAGAACATTGTTAAACAAAAACTGTAATCGATAACAAAAATAGTATAAAAATTGAATAAAAAATTAAAAAAAAAAACCTTGACAATTTTCTGCCGTCGATATCAATCTGCAAAGGATTGTTATGCGGTTAAGGAGTGGCGGTGAACAAAGATCATAATTTTTCAAAAAGACTTGCCTAATCGTTAAAATCCAAACAAACGGATTCACAAACGAATCCAAGACAGTATCCTGCGAGAGGATTATTTTCTTAGAATCTGATTACTTTTCAGCATCCTAATATTTCTATAATCTTCTAGCATTTAAAAAATGTTTGCAGTTTAGGAGGTGAATAAAATGTTGAGAGATTGGTGTTCTGTAGATAAAATTAAAATTTTTGCTGGTACTTAAACTGCTAGCGGGGTGCTAGACTCTCTTAATAGTAACTCAACTTTAGTATTTTTACTTAGAAAGGTTATAAAGCTCTTCATCTATTTCTTAATCTGGGCAAAAAGCTGACGAATTTGCTAGGAAGAAATCGATTTGTGTGGAGTCTGTCAACTACTATGCTAAGACTGTCATCGGAAATACACAAATTATTGCAGGCTACATAAGAAGTGTTATTTCAACTTCTTTTATTGTATTGCAAAGGCATTGGATGATAAAGAAACTGCTGCAAATTTAATCAGGGTAAATGACTTACTAGTTGACATAGTTAATGGTCAATGCTCATGAAGCCGCCATTGTCTAGTAGGTAGTATATTGGCTTATTAGACGTGAGGCCACGGTTCAAACATTAGGCCGGACATTAAAACGAAATATGAAAACATAATTCTTCGGCGACTTACTCTCAGCAGAATACTGTCAAAAATTCTGAGAGTAAATAAAACTGCCAAGAAAAGTTTCTCAAAAATCTGTCGCTCGCAATCGACTTTAAACTGTAGGTCGAACATGTAATGTGATATGAGAAGCTAGGTCGTAATCCTGACTGAAGGGTTGTAATGATCATTTTTGTATGTATGTAATGTTCAATTAATATGACTACAACTCGGGAAGTTATGGTTCAATCCCCAGAGAAGACACAAAGTATTAATTATGATGTGGTCGAAATTTTAAATCTCTGAAGCTGCAATCATCTTTGACTATACCTGAATTTATAAGCGGAAATTTTTGGTAATTTTTTTTTGTTTTGTTTAAAACAAACTTCACAATCTTGTTCAGTTTTTTTTTTTTCTTTTTACCAACAAATATAATCAATAAATGCGATTTCTATGGAAGCATAAATGATCAGAAATGTGTTATTTTTTCTTTGCAATTTGTCACACTTAATTTTATTAATTAATAAAAATAATGAAAACAGAAAAAACAACACATTTTTTTTCGCATTTGCTTCATAAACAATACTGGCTGAAACCAAATCCACTACCAAGTAATTCGAATTTCAGAAGAAAAAATAAAAAACTTCACTTACCTTTCACGTTCTCGAAAATAGCCGCGATTTACCAGACGAGCACGCGGTATCAGTTGTGATCGTCTACTACCGTTTGACGAACTGATTTGCAGGTCGCTAAATGTTTCCTCACGTATAACCGCTAAACTGCGCGATCTTCTCAAACTACACGAATCGCTTGCGAATTCAAATGGCGCTGGTGGCGGTGGTGGTGGTGCTGCTGCTGGTAATTGTATTGAGCCGTTCGTTGAATTTTGTTGTAGATTTTGTTGACGTGTTTGAAGATGTTGCTGCTGTTGTTGTTGTTGTTGCTGTTGTTGCTGCTGCTGCTGCAATTGTTGCTGATGTTGTAGTTGTTGCGATGATTGATAAATATTGTTTGTAGAATGATGATAATTTTCATCAGCTGTTTGTTAACGAACGAATCAAAGATAATAACGTATAACGTATAACAAAACAAAACAAAACAAACCAGAAAAAAAACGAGTTTAACTTAAATTATTATTTCACTTTAATTTTTTTGTTTTTATTGTTGTTTTCTGAATAAATTTCTAAAGATGAAGTTAAAAGATAAAATGTTTAAATGTTGTCTCAAGACGAATATTATAGAACCCTATTTGTATAATGTTTGAAGTAAGGAGAGCGTACGAAAAAACCGGTAACATCTGTAATGCTTCAAATTTATAAACTTGTCCATCCCTAGAACAGAAAGTCATTTATGTCGTTTATGATCGGTTCTTAAACGATTCATATTCGTAAATGGCAAACCTTTCACTTGTGAAAGATATTTAACGGCATTGCCAGGCCTGCGGTTTTGACACCCATGGTGCAAAGAACCTAATTTAGAGATAAGCATTCTAATGCATAATAATTTTAAGCGTATTATTTATTTAAAAATGTTTTTCTTTCGAGATAATTTTATAAACGAAGCGAGTGTATGGTGCTACATAATAAACCGTAGGTAGAAACACTAGAACACTTGAATAAACAAAAAAAAAACATTAATTTTGTTTACAATCAAGTTTATTTGTTTTTTTTTCTTCTTCTTCTTCTTCTTTCAAATCTGGTTTCGCAGTGTATTTTGCACATGAAGAAAAAAAAAACGTTAATTTAATTGAAGTTTCATACAATTCAAGTTCAAACGCAATTGTACATCAAATCTTCTAACGAATAGAATTTTTTTAAAATCAATTTGTAATGAGCAGCTTAATATTCGTAGCAAAGTGAAGCCTTGATTAAAGTACTTGATTAAAATGAAATTAAAATCATAAAATTAAAACAGCAAACGCTGTTTGCTAATGACTCACTCACTCACCACACTTGAAGTCTCTATAATGTTGTGCCAAATGATGTTCACTAACGTATTTCAATTGTTGTTGTTGTTGTTGTTGTTGCTGCTGTTGCTGTTGTTGTTGTTGCTGTTGTTGTTCCGGTTCTATAATTTCCTCCTCATCCTCATCATAAATATCCGGTTCGGGCTCTACGCGCCAATAATATTCGGCAATATCCAGTGCATCTTTACAACGATCGATATGGTTATAGTCCAACGAACGCGAATGACGCAACTGATGATGACGCGTCTGATGTGACGACGACCAGTGATTTAAACCAGCAGCTGCACTGTGACAGCTTGTGGCCAAATCAAGATGTGATACGGATTTATTATGTCGCCAACCAGAGCCACGTGATGGACACTTGTAATCGGGAAAAGAACTTTCGGCAAAACGTACCCGGTCTACGTAATTGTAGATGTATTCTTTAGATTTTCTGCAAAAAGAAAAACAAAAACAAAGAAAGGAAAGAAAATAAAATCCACTTGAAAAAAAAGAAGAAATTCATTAAAAAAGCAATTGTTTTTGTTTTTGTGGTCATACATGTTCTTTTCGATTGCATTTAATTAACAATTATAATGCGAGGGTAGAAGAAAAAGTTCAACGAAAGCTTATTGTAAAATATATTTGTTTTGAGAATAAAATCTTATTATAACGTCAGAAATGTATTTTCATTTCATTCAGAGAGCGTATAGATTTTCATTGCTTTCATTATTTTACACGCTGACCTGATAATCTACCCTACGTACATAGCATACAATATTTTTTAACTTGATTGTTGTGAAGTTTAGCGTACGTGTAACCATTTTTGTTCAATCATTTTGTAATAAAAAAGAAAAGTACCAACAAAATCTTTTAAATGTTGATTGGTTTCTCTTCCGGCAAAATATCTGCTTTCTTTTCTTTCTTTTCTTGCTTTCTTTCTTTCATTCCTTAAGTTTTCCTAAATCTAGAATTTTATTTTGATTGTTTTCTGGTACCACAAAAATTACAATTTAAAGGAACGAAAATCATTTTCATTATCATCAGGCATGCATGTCTTTGTAATTCAATTACGAAACGAACATGATTTTCTGTTTTAAAATATGAAAATTCGACCAAACTGAACAAAGCATCGTATCATACACTGAGGAAAAATCTTATCAAATTATTTTCAAATGATATTTTCTAGAATTCTTTTAGATTTTCTAACGATTTATCAATCGATGCAAAAGAAATCTCTTGTAAAATTGAAATTGAAATGTTTGTTTTGTAACAGTTTCAAATGAATATTTTCTTTAAGTGTACTTTATTCGAATTGTTTACAAAGTTTCGATAGTCCCTTGTATACAATTGTAAATCAACTTTATTTTTCAGTCACGTATGAACTCAACTCACATACGATTATTGTCTGTTTCTATGCTGAATATAATAAAAATTTGAATACAACAAATCAATATTGATTTTTATTCCAAATATTTCTTCTTTTTTTATATTCTTTCTATCTATCGTCTACAAGCAATAATAAATAAAGAAATTAATCCTTCATAAATATAAAGATGATCCTGCTTAAAATGCAGAATAAAAACCAAACTCCAAAAAACACTTGAATAACTAACACCTGACAGCATACAAAATAAAGGCATGTTAAATAAAGAGAATAAAAATTGCAGGAGATATTTGAATACAGCAATACTGTGTTAAATTTTCAGAAGTATGGTTACATTATACTTCAAGGTACTGCATTGCATCGTAATTATTTTGCACAATGTTTCGTAATGATGAATGATTTCAGCTCTTGCATTGAACCCACAGGACTTGCACATATTATTGTGTCATCTATAGATTCGGAAAAAATCTTTTCTGTATGTTACAAGCTAAACAAAATCAAGATACAGATCATCTGGTGGTCAGATCGACCTTGACATAAATTTATCTTTGGTAGATAATTCGGGAAACCATCGTCATGCTTTATCGGCACACAAGTAAGACATACGTACCATGATATGGTAGAAAGTCTAGAAAATGGTAACCGATGTCCTCTTCACATGCCTTGCATAAGCTTTTATTTGCGTGCCTATGCATCTGTGCATAGTTAGTGTGTTGGCTTATTAGATGTAAAGCCACGGTTCAATCTCCAGGTCAGACATCTCCAACTAAACGAAATATGAAAAAATATTTCCTCGGTGACTTTCTCTCAGCAGATTACAATTGCCATAAAAAGTTTCTCAAAAAATCTGTCGTTCGGAGTCGACTTTAAACTGTAGGTCCCTCTACTCATGTATTAAATTAACACTCACAACATGAGTGGTGTGAGAAATTAAGTCCATAATCCTAATTGAGGGGTTGTAATCACCAATTATGTATGCTTGTTAAATGCATCCATAACTGTAATCTATATCTGGTTCGGTTCAGAACGCTCTAGGAATTTTAGCCTACTTTTAGATCTTGGACTTTTCAGCTATGATAGCCAGAACACTCGTCTCTTCATTCGAAAGCACTTGCAGATGAGAAGGTACCCAAATAAGTGCTTTTTATTCACATAAAACACACAAAACAGACCCTGTAAACTGGACCTAATTCCGCTCTCATTGTCGATAGTCCAGCTCAGTCAAAAAGAAAATATGTGCGGCAACCAAGCTTCGTATTTACGAAGCAGTTTTCATTAGACTCTCATAGCCTGCCGTCTTAAGTGAGTTTCATTGGAAATGGTGTATCATATGTACATACGAGTACATACATGTACGACTGTGTATAGCATTTTAAAACATTTAAGAAATAGGTAAACAAATTGCTTACAATATCATAAAACTTTATTTTTTTTTCTCTCTTTAAAACCTATAAATACTGTAATTAAGTCATATTATTTGTTGTTGTTTTTATGATTTTTTGGTTTTATTGCAGGTAAATAAATTTAATTAAAATCATAAGCTTGAAAGCAGAACGTAAACGTCACACCGGCATGCATTTCAAGATCTTGAATTACGTTTTTAATATGTTCGACTAGCATTTTACATGTGTATGAGTATATTAAAGTTTTCAATGTTTACATCATGTAAAATATGTAGAAAATGTATTGTAAACATTATCATACACATGTTATTATAATTAGTGATGTGCGTGTATGTATGTATGTATGTGTGCGTACATTTTGAGTTTGCAGTTGAGCGTTTAATTTAAACGATAATTAACAACAACAACAACAACAACAACAACAACAACAGCAACAACAACTTCGTAATTATCATGGCTCATTGACATTTTATCACTTCAGTTTTAATGTCGACTTGAAAATGAAATTGAAAAAGTGAAAAAAAAAGGTAAAGTAAACAAACATTGTAAAAAAAAACGAAAAAATGTTAATGATTGTTATCTAAAGCACTAGTAATACTCTACAGAGATTATGCTTAACAGCATGCCTATGTGTGAAACACTTTCGTGTTAAGTCGGCTTAAGACAGTGATTTAAAATCGAATGCTTTTTTTTTTTTACAGTAAAACTTTACTAATTGCACCATCACATCATAAGTATCGAATCACCCAATGCCTGTGCATGCCTAGTGTAAGGCATTTATTTAAAAGGCAAATATTTACCACAGCGAATTGTATGTATGTATGTATGTATGCATGTAATATACATGCCAGAATAGCAGGGTTTCATAGTTGACTCAATTACAGAAAAACACAACGACTAGAAGAGTACTGTTGCAATTTGTATGAGTGGGAGGGGTGCTCAGAAAATAGAAAAAAAAATAAACAGAAAAAATAGACCAACAAACAGCTGTGAGGCATGGAAATGAGCCGGAATTTTATAACGCTTGCATTCTTGTAAATGTGTAAACGCGTATAAAAATTGTAATTTTTTTCTATGGGTTTGTAATTTGCGTATGGGGGTGTGTACGTGTGTGCGCGTGTATATGTATACGTCTTTGTAATATGCTAAATGTTTTGTAAAAAGGAAAATTATTTAAATTTTTTTTCTTTTGTTTTGTTTTGTTTTGTTTTTTTTTTATTCTTTTCCCCTTATTTTATTCTATTAAAACATAATGTAAATGAAAGAAGAGTAAGAAAATGTGTTTCTCTTTTTTATTTGCTCTGCCTTAATTATAGACTACTAAAGTGTTTTAATTAATTTGTTGTTGTAGATAAAGTTTAAAGACTTGGATGATAAGTTTCTATCTTTAGGCAATTAAATTTTTAATACTCTACACAATCCTTTGGTAGAACTTTCATTTCATGTTGATCTTTCTTAAGTTCATCTGTCATGGTTCTTAATCCTTTTTTTTTTCAAAAGTAAAAAGCAGGTTTTTAAAAGACAAGACCGCCTTTAGAGGGTTACTATTGTTTTTATTCAAACCATATTTGAATCAACCACAAATTATTTGTAAATCATTTTCCTATCATGCCTATCATGGGGTGTTCAAAGGAAGATAGAAGAGCATTTTTTAACCCGTAAAAATGAAAATCTCTGTATTAAAAATCGGGAAAACCATTATTTTTTTGAAGACGAATTCAAAGTAAAGCAATTACATTTTGATTTGTGAATTTCATTCTTCACATGAGGCCCTTGCCTCATTACCAACCAACCGAATGGGTTTGAAGAGTAAAATTTGGAAACGCTACAAATGCATTTAAAATAAGCAGAGTATTCAGGCGTTAAGAAGCATTTCAAAAACTGTAAAGGAAAATATTTGCTATACTAACTGAGCCAACCAAATAAAATGGTCGCTAAAGCCGTTAGTCGGTATTTGGTATTATTGAACGCAATTGATAAATGTAGACAAATCCATTACAAATCCATTATCTCTTATATAACTGATTAACTGAAGTCGCTGTAGTCTAGTAGGTAGTGTGGTTGCTTAATAGACGTAAGGCCGGGTTCAAACCCGAGGTCAGACATAAAAAGGAAAATATGAAAAAAAAATATTTCTTCGGTGACTTCCTATCAGCAGGTTTCTGGGAAAAATTCTGAGAGCTAATAAAATTGCCATGAAAAGTTTCTCAAAAATCTGTCGTTCGGAGTAAACTTTAAACTGTCGGTTCCGCCGCTCATGTATAAATTTAACGCACACAATATAAATGGTGTGAGTAGTTAGGCCATAATCCTGAAGGGGTGTAATGACCAATTATGTATGTATGTATGTATATACTGATTAAACTGATGCTCAAGTATTTAAACAACACATTTACATAAAATATCAGCATATTTCAGTGCAGGTTATAAAAACGTTTTTTAATTGCAATGAAAAAAAAAATGAAAGGAATTTTATATTTCATATTCAGTACCGCATTTTAACATCCTGTCTTCCTTCCCTAACATTGTTGCCACATATTGTAACTAATGATGCTTCCTTTATTTCGTTTTGAAATTTAAACATTCGCATTTACCATACAAAACATTAAACAAAAAACGATGTGGAAAACCAACATGTGAACTAAAATATTAAATATTTACATAAGCACTTGTGCAATACATATGTATGTGTACATATGTACATGTGCATATGCATTTTATATGTAATTATAGCTCTTGGGGGAGTTAGAACATACATTTGTACATATTTATGACAAAATTCTATGTGAGAATATTTGAATAGAAAAGTTTCCATAATCATTACGCTCAGTGTATAGTGTTCCATATAAAGAGATACAAAATATTTTACTTTCCCCAGAACAAATACAATTTAATGATGTACATACATACGTATACTTTAGTATTTGGCATCTGATATACATACATATGTAAAG
Organism: Sarcophaga bullata; assembly: GCA_005959815.1. Lineage (NCBI taxonomy): Eukaryota > Metazoa > Arthropoda > Insecta > Diptera > Sarcophagidae > Sarcophaga > Sarcophaga bullata. Next base: position 24,527 of record QOCX01001155.1, on the reverse strand, counting down.
TATTTTCTGTTTTTATTTGAGACATACGAAATGGCATTTATTTCATAAATAAATAGTTTTTAATGGCAAAAGAAAGATATTTTAAGCACTTATATGTGAGCACTTATCTGCTTATTTATACATGAGTTCATTTGCATGACACTAAAGGGGGAGTACCCTGTCTCCTGTATTCTGTATTTCTGAATTTCTTTAGAGAAATTAATTTAATATTGTTAATTTATCTACATGCATACATACATCCATACATACATACATACATACATACATATATACATATGATGCAAGTATTATTACTTAGACGATATTATAAATAATAAATCGATTTTAATTTAAATCTCTTGTAAGAAATGTGGCAAATATTGCCTGTCATTGTATTATATTATATGCCTATACATACATATAACAGGCATTATCTATTAAAGAGAAAACAACATACATACATACATACATAGCTCTTGTCAATATTACCAATTGCAAATAATAATATTGAAAATCAAATAAATTATTTGCATTAGAGTTCAGAGCAAATATAATTTCTAAATGGAATACGTATGTAAAAGGCATTAGATTGGACATGTTTTAATTAAGAAGAGTTCTTTGAGTTCATTTTTAGCATTTAATTCAGTTCAATTCAAGATTTAATGTTTGTAAAAATGCAAAGAGGAATTTCTTATTTAATTGGAATGCAGCAGCAAATCGCATCAAATTTCTTATAGTTCTGCAAATGAAAAAATCTTCAATTTTTCATGTGTGTGGTATGCTTCGGATAAAATAGTTGAACTTAATAAAATTTGATTTTTTTTATTTCAACAAACTCTACTCAAGGTTTTTTCGATAGAATTTTATTAATTTTTTTGATAGTCTATTCAAATAATTCAATTCTACTCTGGAAAATTTGACTACTTGATCTATGTAAACCTAATTTTTGTAAACAACTTAGTATACCAATACCATTTATTTTACTCTACGTTGTCCCGTTTATACATTATTTGGAAATATGACAGGCAGCCGCAGGCAATCGTCAAATTTCAGGTTGAGAATTGCAGAGAATTTTTGCTTTGTTTTCGCTTTTATTTAATTTTTCGTCTTTGAATTGTGATTCTACTTACTCACTTACTTAATTTCACGTTAACCTTTAGTCAGGATTACAGCCCAGTTTCTCACACCACCCATGTTATGTGTGTTAACGTTATCCATGAGTGGCGGAACCTACACTTTAAAGTCAACTCCGTACGACAGCCTTTTTAAGAAACTTTTCATGGCCTTTTTCTTTACTCTCAAAGTTTTTGCTAGAAGCCTGCTGAGTGTTAGTTGCCAAGAGAAATATTATTTTCATATTTCTCTTAGTTTAAGATGTCTGGGCTAGGGTTTGCACCATAAACTTGCGCCTAATAAGCCAACGATATAATAATAAGTAGCCTGCTAGGCTACGGCGACCTTGTAAAGAAATAACTTTTCTTAAATGGCTTCGAAATTATGTTTCCACAATACTTCTTGCGGTATTTCTTATTAAACAGCCGTAGTTAGGGTAGGTTGATATTCAAATCTTCAATTTATCCTTTATACAATTATTGCAAGCCTTTTTCACCCCCTTTTTTGTTTTCTTTTCTTATTTTTTCCTTGCCAAGTGTCATCTTAAAATTATTTCTAATATTTTCAACAATTATTGCTTTTATTTAACCCCCCCTCCCCCAAAAAGAAGAAGAAAGAAGAAAGAAAAAAGAACAAACATAATTAGAATTCTAATGAAATGCTAATTTTGTTTTTATTTTCGTAACCCAAAAATTCTTCCATCAAAAAATACTTAATCTTCACGACTTAAGGACGTAAGCAAAAAAAAAAGTAAAAAAGTTTTGTCATCGCTGTCTGATGACAACAATTAATGTGATTGTGAATAAATATTTATTTTTGGAAGAAATTTAATTTTAGGTCAACAATGCTGTTGGCTTAAGGCTTAATTTGAATGACAAATATAGTGGTAATTAACTCGTTTTTAATTTACTTGGCATTTTTGGATAGACGAAAGCAATTCTTTTGCCATTTTGTACCATTTGCAGTAAGAGTAGGTAGGAAGTTCTTATAAAATTACTGGGTAAGTAGTGCTCCACTTGATCCATTTATGGATTGTTATGTAAATAACGTAAACGGAGTGGTAATTAACAGCAATATTAAACAAATCTTTAATTGTGATATTTTGCCTTAATAAAAGAAAATCTGTATCTATAAAGCAACACATCCCTTATCAAGGCTGTGATGGAAGTCGCCATAGTCTAGTAGATCAGACATCGAAACGAAAATATGAAAAAAAATATTTCTTCGGAGACATCCTCTCAGCAATTTTCTGCCAAAAACTCTGAGAGTTAAAATAAAATTGCAAAGTTTGTCAAAAAATCTGTTGTTCGGAGTCAACTTTAAACTGTGGGTCTCGCAGCTCATGTACAAAATTAACACACTTGACATAAGTGGCTTGAAAAAAGGTCCATAATTCTGACTGAAGGGTTGTAATGACCAGTTATGTGAATGAAGGTGTTGCGATGCTTCATAAATTCTATAAATGATGTTCATTTAATAATTTTATTAAAATTAAACCAAAAGCGGAATTAACAAGTATGCAGTGATGTTAAGTAGGTTTAAAAATGGCACTCTGGTACTAATGGTATTGAGTTCATTTGTTTTCCCATTAACTGACCCCAAAACAATGTAACCTCACTTACAATATATTGAAGCGAAAAAATAACTACACTCGCTATCGCACTATATTATCCTTCATTTTGGTTTTTTAGCAGGGCTGTGGGAAATTTGCTCTGCAAGCCTTGTGGTAAACACCATAGCGTATTATATTTCCAATCTATTTCGAAGTTCCAAACTTTTTTCTTCATGCTGTAACTTGTTTCCTTAAAAATATCTTCTTTTTTTTTTGCTGGTTGCGTTTTATCAATACTTGCTTACTGGATGGAGTTTGTATGTGAAGAAAATGAAAAAATAAAAATAAAAACCAAATCATGCAATAATAATTTTTTAAATGTCAACCAAGTTGCAAATTTTTTTTCTTCATTTTTTCGTTTCATTTTTTTACTGTTTTTGGCAAAAAGTTAAATTTTGTATAATTTTTTTCGTTTGAAATTGAATTTTTTATGATGAAACTGAACTTAAACTCTGCATCATAAATCATAAATATTTTATAAGTTTCACAAGCGAATTTTTTGTTTATGCACAAAATCTGATAAAAGCATTAAATTTTTAATTTTTTTGCCAAACAAATTATAAGAAGCCATTATTATTTGCTTTCCAAATACACGTAAGCCACACACATAAATGCTTATAAACATTGGTCATTGCCTTTATGAAATTTTTAAAAATTTTTATTTTTTTTTTTGTTTTTGTGTTGTTGTTGTTGTTGTTGTTGGACGCATTAAAATAATTAAACCGATTAAAAGCGAAAATGCATTAGTTTGTAATCATTTAATTATAATTATTTATAAAGAAAATAAATCCATTTAACTAATGAATAATGAATAATGAATAATGAATAATTAATAATAATAATGAACAAACAAATTGTAACTTTTCTGATTTAATTTGTATCCATTCAAGCATTTATTCACACTCAATGATATTATCCCCAGCCATATTGCTTACAAATGAAAAATAATTTTCATTTTCACTTTCATTTAAAACTGAAAATCAATAATAATTTATGAAATGATAATTTTTAATTTAATTTTAATTCATACATTAAATTATGCCCATTAAACAAGAAAAAGCAATGCCAATCAATATTTTCTTTAATAAAAGTTCATTCATTTCATTGAATTCATTGGCTTGATTATACGAGTATTTTATTTGAGAATGTTGTTTGAAATTTTTTTGATTTCTGCATACATTTGAATTGCATTTCAATTAATTTGAAAATGAATTTCGTTTTCATTAGACATTTTGGCATCAAAATTAGCTGCAACCACTAAAATGCAATTAAATCTCAGACAAAAATTTCTATTGTGTAATAAAAATTTAACACAAAAAATTTGTTTTAATTTTTTTGAAATTATAAAATAAAAATATTCAAATTATCATGCCGTAGTTCGTAAGGTTGATAATGAAACTGCGGTTTAAAGAAGAAAAAATGTTTGTTTTATAATCTGCTACAATTAATTAAACGATATTTTGTGGCATTGCAGTTAAAGTGTTAAAAACAAAAGCATACCAGATACGAATACTGCAGGAGTTAAACAATCGTTTATCAAAGGCATTCTAAAAAATTAAGAGACTATTTACGTGCCCGTCCCAATAACATCATAAATTCATAGAAAGTTCAAACATCTTCTCTTTGAATAAGAGTAGTGCTTAATTAGCAAAGTTTCTCACCACTCTACTCAATACAATAACCATACACTTTCGCAGAGGTCATTGCCTCTAGGCAAACCCATCACTCAAGGTCATGTCTATTCACATATTTAGCTGTTATAAGAATCTTTACTTTTAGCCCGTTTGAACCTCAATACGTTCAAATGGTGATATCATGATAATAGGAGGTCTTCATCTATATTGTAAAGCATTGCTTATCCATTCTTTACTAGCTTGTGAGGAAACAATTAACTGTACATGCTGCAAAGAGACTAAACGTTTCGAAAACGAACACAGCACCCATGAACACACCAAATCCTATCTAATTTAGAATTCCTTCTGGGTTTTAAAGCAAAACTACTAAAAAGATTCGATTTCGACAACAATGTAGATCTCCTACAGAATGTCAACAAAGTATTTACTGGTTAATGAAGGCCATAAACCTTTTCCCACGGTTTTCAATGTTGTGTCTGTATGAATGACTATCGTTTTTCGATAACTATTGGAAATCACTGATCTTGTTGAATGATAACAAGTCAATTGAGCTGTGAAGACTTTAATGTAAAAAGAAAGAAAACAAATGAACAAAGAAAAGAAATAAAAAACGAAAAATCATCGGACGCTTGTTGTTTTTTTTGGCTTTTGCAACTCAATATACAAACAAAGTTTGTACCAAAGAAATGATGAGATTTTAAAATATCTAAGTTTGTCATGCCATTTTTTTTTTTGTGTTTATGATCTGCGTATTTGATGTCTGACCCACTAAAGTGCTCACACTGTATCTTTTAAGTTACAAGCACTAAAATCACTTTGTACAATGATTGATCTTATATACATTCATATACAGTGAGCGTCAAAAGAAACTGTACACTAGGGATAAAATTCTAACAATCACCAAACTCAATTTTTACCATTTAAAGAGAGTGCCCGAAAAAATTTTACAATATTTCGAAATTTTTTTTTAAATTTTTTTTTCGATTTTAATCGAATGAAACAATTTTAAAATGAAAATAATGGTAATTTATTATTGTATATTTTTCTCTGACTGACACACAAAATATATAGTTCCGTTCTATTGTTTCACTTTTCTCCATCGAATACATGGAACAACTTTTAGGCAAGAATTCAGATATCGGTGACCATATCGATTCCTACTATTGGCGTGAACGAGAAATCTTATCAATTGCATCTAGCTACAGATATTGACTGAATGTTACTGACTATTACGGCAATAAAAGTCAACTCAATTTCTGTAATACAATTCACACTTAAAATGCCTAAAATAATGGCATGAACTGTATGAACAAATTTCATTTCATTTGCATCATTGGATGCTTTTTTAACAAGATATTTATTCTTCTACAAATACAAAATGTTTATTGTTTTTGTATTCTTGTATTTGTTTTATAATTCTCCATGTTCATTTTTAATTAATTTTTTTAATTTTTCTTTTAATTGTTTAATTAAATTTAAATTATTTTAAATTTTTTTATTGGTTCATTGAAATATTCACTGCTAAACACTTTCTCGGTCATCTTGACCTTTGACTCCTATTACACTTATAATTAAAGGAAAAAAAACTTATTTTTCTAAACTTTTTAAAAGAAAGAAAGTCCAGCTGGTAAATGATTCTTAGTTTTGTAAAGCAAGTACACGAAGTAAAACTTATTTAAGACTGGTTTGTTTTAAGTACGGATTATAAAACTTTATTTTTAACCCACTTTTATAGGCTTACAGGTTTTCTCACTTTCTTGCTGTTTCTTTTAAAGTGACAACAATTAAATGAAGAGAGGTTTTTTTTAAATAACACTTGCTGTCACTTAACTTAACTTAATTAAATTAATTATTGAAACATGAGCATTTGAAAGAATTTATTTTTTTAATTCAATTGGGAAAGAAAACAAAATGTATTTGCAATTTTTCTTTCACTTGCAGTTAATTAAATATTTTTCTTTTTTCTATTTTGTTATAATAATTTATAAAGAATAATTAATTTTTTTTTTTCAATATTTTTCATAATTTTGAATTGTAATTATTTTTGCACTACACACCGTAAAACACAGGAAATTCTAAGCTGGGCATACAAATGAAACAATTTTTTACGCCACTTGATTACCACACACACCACACAGTCAAAAAAAAAGAAAAACAAAACCAATAAGGGTAACAATGCAAAGCACTCTACATGAACGATTTAAATATTCGTAATACAAAATGATGGTCAAAAAAATGTTTTGTTTTAATTTTTTTTTTTTTGTTTTTTATCTTTTGTTTTTTATCTTTTGTTTCGGGATCTAATTGTTTTTTTGTTTTGTTTTCATAGAAGAAAATAAAATTTTGTTGTTAACCCGTTCGAGTTTCAGTTTAAACTGAAATTCATATGCGCCGGTAACTAAACACCATGAATGAATGAGTAAATGCCGTGTATAAGTGAATGAATAAAAGAGTGGTTGACTATTTGGCTTTTTAAGCCGAATGATAATGGCTGGCTTATGTTAAAGTGTTATGGTCTCTTATTTAGATGGTTGGCTGGCTGACTTGGCTAGCTGGCCTGGCATAGATGATGATTGTTTCATGAGACTGATTTATTTGAATATCATTTTATGTTTTAAATATTGAAGACTCTGTTTTACACGGGTAATGGATTTTCTATTTTTAAAAAATATATGTTACCAGCATAGATTTTCATTACTAAACGTATTCGTCATTAATCTTGTACAACATCATCATCATCATGATCAACTTCCACTGTGTCTGTGGCTCTTTCTATCTCTACCGTTTGAGTTTTCATTTCTTCTTGCTTATATCCCTGGTGACTAAAAGTGCATCCACTCTACAATTAATATTTGTCTGTGTCTGTTGCTGTCATCACTGAAGCCAGTGGTTGCAATAAGACAACAACAGCAGCAGTAACAACAATAATAGTAAAAAGAATATATTTTTCTGGTTTACATTTCAAATAAAACCAAACTGCCAAAAATATACGAAAGAAAAACCACAAATACATATACACACACACTCACACACATGTTTGTTGCACCAGAACTGTGGTTAAAATATTATACTGTGACAAATTTAACACTCAAAAAATTTTGAGTTGATTGTAACGGAATTGACTGAAATTTTAATTCAAATCGACTGTCCCCTAATGTATATTTCTCACATCCGTTTAACATATAATAACCTCAAGTATCCAATGATACAGGATGTTTATCCGAGAAGACTTCTTGGTGCCATTTTCTATCATAGCTCTTAGAAATTGATCGCCTTTTTAATTTTCGTTGTGAATTCTTCGTCCGTGTAAATTGTCATTATGAACCCTAAGAAGAATAGCTATAAGGAGCCATAACAATTTTTAAAAAATTCTTTGTATTTGAATGAGAAAAGCTTGGATTTGTACTTTAGAACTTTAACAATTCAAAAATTACTAATATTTTATTTTCGAGTATGTCATTGCATTGTCGCATGAATTAAATAACGTTTGCATGAAATCCTATTAACACTGTATCCCTCCATTTGTTTATCACTCTTTCAAGTCATATTGGTTCACGAATTTGCTACTTTAGGTATTGGCCGGCATTGTGTTTTTCTGACTGTTTGTAACATAAAAAAGCGATCTGCTGAGTTCATAAACAAAAATTATGCTCTTGGGTAAATCCTGGGAAATCTGTCACAATTCCTCTCCAGTCGTCATTAATTTAAAGACACTTGTTGTCTCATGCAGAGTGTTAGCTCGTTGTAGCGGTGAAAGAGCTAAACTTCAGGCGGTTCTAGCAATACAGGTCTAAATCCGGGAGAGCAATAAAACCTTTTCATAATGATTTTTTTAATTTTCACTTGAAATTCATCCAGAATCTCTCTGACCCTTGCCCATGAGAATGTTAGACAGCGCCAACTCTTTTTTATTTACGACCAACACTTACGGAATTTTCCATACTCATTGTGCATTGTATTTCAACTAGGAAAATAGGTTATGGGAGGGTAGAAAAATTGAGGAGTTAAGTAATGAGAAAGAATTGTGCAGGCATAGGGATCCTCATATAGAGAATTCAAATAAGAAGCGATACGAAGGAATGAACTCTACGTGGCAGATATATTCACACATGATGTTCGGGACAAGTCCATTTTTTACCAAGGCAATCTTCGTTGATGTGACAATAAAACAGAGTAACGTTGGCATCGATATTGTAATGAATCAATAGAGTTAGATCCCTTTTGCATGCTCAAAGTTTACTTTAACAAATTCTTTTACATTTTCTTTTAAGCCTTGTTTTGTTTTGGCAGCAACAAAATTTTACTTTCAAAAAGCCTTGATATTTTGTTGTTGTGGAACGAAATACAAAGAAACTTTCCAAGTACATCAAATTGTGTACTCATCTCCGTTCGTGTTTCTTGTCATCTGTCCCTCCTACTTTGCAAAGTAAACTTTGAACCTGCAACCTCCTCCTTTACGAACACATCGAAAATGAGCTTCTAGTTACAGAAGGAAAATGAATAAGAACTAGTTGATAAGCTATACAGATAGATAGCCTAATTAAAGTGATTTTTTTTTTACTATTTTTAGCTTTAATATCAGAACTGTTTTATTGGAAAGAAATTACTTTCGAGAATATATTCTGATGTAGTGTGTTATGTTGTACGATGTGAATGGTTGAAACATTTTGTTTTTATTTATAAATTTGTAGTTGTTGTTGTTGTTGTTGCAGTTGCTTTCCGTTATTATTATACAATTTTAAAGTTCAAATTTGTTTTACTTTTGAAAGAATAAACAAAACAAAAATAAAATAAAATAAAGACTACGTATGCATGCCCTATGATGGTGGTAGTGGTAGTGGTGGTGGTGGAGGTGGTGGTGGTGGTTGTGTTTCAAACTTCATCATCTGAAAACAACATTCATCCATCACTCATTCGATGTTTGTCCATGGCTTGTGTTGTAGTTGAGAGATAGAGAGAAAAACAAAACGTAAGAGTTCAGTGTTGGCTTCTCTGTTTTAAATCATCATTATCATCATTATCATTATCATTGTTATTGTTATTGCCATAATGGTGTTTTGTCTACTCATACGTTAAGTATTTGTGTATGTATGTACATATGTAATGTATTATTGTATAATAGATGTACAAAAAAAATGAAAAAATCTATGTATTTATGTTTGTAAATTTATTGTTGTTGTTGTTTTGTTTTGTTTTGTGTTGTTTTATTTGTATTTCAGTGATTAGATGTTGTGAAAAAAAGTCAAAGTGCAAATATTTGTTGCAATTTTTTGTCGTTTTTTTGTTATTATTTTTTTTTTTTTGTTTTTTGGAAATAAAAATATGAAAAAAAAAATTGTTTTTTTTATGTTTCTATTTTAATTGAAAACAAGAAAGAGAATTTATTGTCCTTTGTGTTTTAATTGTTAAGGAAAACAAAAGAAATTTATTTTCAAAAGAGATCCTTTTGTTTCAACACATGCAGTGTTGATACACATTTTTGAAGAACCCAAAGTTACAATACTTTACGACCAATATTTAAAGCTACTGGTTCAACTTCAAGAGCTTTAAAATATTCTACATTCTATTATTTTCCATATTTAGAATATAAAAATCCTTTAAAACTTTTTAAATGCTCATTATAGTGGCTCTTTTTGAATAGAACAAACGAAAATTAAAATTAAAAGTGGATTGCAAAATAAGTTTTCAAAAGTTCCTGGCCAACATTACAAATGAAGTTGCAGCATTATTTATGTAATATACATACATATAGTATGTTAATTTGTTTAAACATACGCTTTAAAAATCGAATTTGAATGAAATGAAATGAAGTTCCAATGGGAAAACTTTAAAAAGATTTTCTCTTTGCTTTTAAAGTTTTCTACTGTCTTCCTGTAGTCTTCTCTTCACCTGTAAATAACATCAGTGACCTCGGCTCATAACTCTGCCTTTCCTAACTATTTTTTCATTTTAAGATTATTGAATGGTTTTTTTCTCGCTATTTTATTTCAATTTACCTGATGCTTTTAAAGCCAACAACAATAAAAGCAAAAAAAAAAGAAAAAGGAAAATGAAAATGAACAAGTCATAGTCAGCCATCCAGTAGACAAAATTGACCCGAATTCATTCACTTATACAGTCTTTAGTTTTATCTTAACTTGGCTTATGTGCCAATTACCCTTTAGTTTTATTGGCTTTTTCATTTTTTTTTTACTTTTTTTTTTTGCTTGGGTTTCTACTTCCGTTTCTCTATTTATTCCCAGTTGCACGTTTAACAATTATTTATATGAAGATATAGACGTGTGAGCAGCAGCAGCAGCAGCAGCAGCAATAGTTTGGTCCATACCGACACCGGGGCATCAGCAAACATAAGTTTGCCAACAACACGTCTTTATGGCAATTTTCAATTTACAAACATCATTTCATCGGGTTTTTTTATATGAAAGTTTTCTGTTTATCTTGACGTAATATCGTATGCATCTGAAGTTAATGATCATCCGCTTGGCGGCGGTACACATATATGTGGGTATAATTAGTTAATTGCCATCTTTGCCATCGAGTAACATTCCCTCCGAACAATATTTTGTGCATCTGCTTTTAGAGACCTTAGGTAAAGACATTGAGAACAATTTCTACAATTTCTTTCCATTTTTAGGGCGATAGAAATCATTCATTAAAGAACTCTCTATAGGCTTCCAGAGATCTTGTTTGGCCTCATGAACAGCTGTAGCTTTATAAGGTATTTTAGCAGTCGTTTTTGTCGCTTACAATAGTTTTCTTTTATCTTTTACTTTTGTTTACTTTTCTTTAACCGCCGTAAGTGTTACATTTTTCACTTTTGACTTCACTTCTCTTTGGCTCAGTTTTTTTTTTTTTTGTTGTTGTTAAACGTCTTTCAGTTTTCTGTTTTAAAACTTTCGTTTGACATCCATTTTATTCATATCGCCCCTTTTAGTATTGTTTGTTGTCCATTTTATTATCTTAAATATTATTATTGTTGTTATTGCCACTTATAAAGAGACGACGTTATAACCCGGTTTTATTGTAAACAACAAAATTAAACTCGAATGTTGTGCTCGCTGTTATCAACAAAACAACGTTAGTGTATCATAACCCCACATCATAAGCAACAATGTTTTGACATTTTAAAATATATACGCACATACATATGAAATTTTTTTTATTATTATTATTTGTTATTTTCTATTTGTCTGTTTCTTTGCGTTTTTTTTTTTTGTAATTCGTGCAGTACTTAACATTTGCATTGCCACACACATAAGCTCAGAGGCTTCTCCAGGGGTCTATCTTCAAATAAAAGTGAAAACGATGTGTCAAATGTCAGAATAGTTGTAATTGAAGTTAAACTAAATATTTCATACACACACACAGACATACTTGAAGATATACATACGGTCATGTTTAGCTTTGTAATACTTTGTACTACAAAATGAATTTCTTAAAATATGAGTACATATGCTGCGTTAATTCTTGTTTTAATCTGTGATTTCATAAGACTAAATTTGATTAGGTCATTACATTAGCGCAGAATGTCCTCATGATTATTTCCAGAGACGTACAGAACTATTATGAAGACCTTCTGTGTCTCCTCCTCTGTGTCATCTCCTCAAATTTTTCTTGTTCCTTTAAAGAGCATGGGACTATCAGAAAACATCTCCTAAAATATTAAAATTAAATAATCTTTCAAAGCAATTTCTATTTACCTTATTTCGATAACTTTTCGAATCAGAAAACTATAATAATCATTTGTCAGAGAACGAAATTCCATTGAATTTGTCTACGTATTCAAACACATGAAAGAATATTCAAAAATTCATCGCCAAAAGAAAAATTCTGTTTTATTTCAATCTTATTACAACATACCGTATAAATGCGAAGTTCGCTGCGATGAACAATGGCTGGCGGAAGTGCGTTTAGTTGAGTCACCATTACACACGTAAAATTTTAAAAATATTGAATCACGTGTTCATTCAGTATTCGTGTGTTAATGGTAGCCTAGAAGTTATTCATTCGTTTCTTTGTTTACACTTTGATGGCTTCGTTTCGGAAATTCAGAACAAAGAAAATTATATTTTTGTATTGTAAATGAGAATAAAAAATTCCGGAAGTTGAGTCAGTCATATGTGAATGTTGTGTCAAACATAAAATTTTCATAAAAACCTATGTATGTATGTATGTATTGTATGTGCTGTATGGTATTCTTTGAATATTTTTTCAATCATAATTGTAGTTTTTTTTTATAACAATTTGCGTTTTTATTTATTTGCATTGAATAGTTGAATATTGTATTCGAAGGTATAGATAATCTAGATGATTTTCAAATAGCTTTTAGGCGTGCAAAAGTTTACAAATATTATGCTTTAACCGTAGGTTATACGAAAAGGGCGCCTTAGAGTAGTAGGTAGTGTATTGGCTTATTTGACGTTAACCCACGGTTCTAACTCCAGGTCAGGCATCAAAACGAAATATGAAAAAATATTTTTTCGACAACTTCTTCTCAGCAGATTTCTGGCAAAAACTCTGAGAGTAATCTGGCAAAAACTCTGAGAGTAAATAAAATTGCCATGTAAAGTTTCTCAAAAATCTGTCGTTTGGAATCGACTTTAGAACTGGAAATCCCTCTATTCATGTATAAAATTAACACACTTGACATAAGTAGTGTGAAAAACTAGGTCCATTATTCTGACTGAAGGGTTGTAATGACCATTTATGTATGTATGTATGTATGTATCTCTGAGATGTCGTGGTAAAACATAGACTTTCAAATATTGTTTGGAAGTCTTCAATCCTATGACCTTGCAGACAAATACCATCTACTAGATTATCGAGATCAGTCAACCATTAAAATGTTCGAAGCATAAAAACTGTTTAGTTTTTAAAGAGATGATTTGAAATCTCTTTTTAAATTTACCAACCTGTTGTAAGGTGTTACCAATTTCAATGTAATTAATTACTTCGACATGTGTAACAGGAATAAATCAATGACAGGCAACAATTTTATAACAAATCGTACAAAGCTTTTGATTGTAATTAAAAAAAATTATTTGCCAACATCATCATTGAAACTGAGAGCAGTTGGTTGGTTTCTAATGGATTGTCGTCCATATGGACACACTAATTTTATGCTCTTTGTGTTGTTAAGCCTACATAAACTTTACGCTTCAGTGCTACTACACTGTGAGTATCATTTCAAGCATTTTATATGTTTGGCTTGTGTGGTACAAATGGTATTTTTTTTGTCTCTGCCTTTGCGTTTGCTTTTCCCTAATTTCAGGGGGACATAAAGAATTTGAGGTTTTTTTCATTTTCCATGGTTTTTTTTCTGGTGTATGTTGTTGCTTGCCTTGTATTCTACTTCAGGTTTTTTTCCTTTGTGGTCGGCATTTGCGGTTTATTGCACACAAAACAATTCTGGAGGAATTGTAAATGGAATGCTAAAAATAGAGGGACAGCTTTTAAGGTTGAATATTTGCTCGTTCGCATTAACATTTGTTTGAAATCCTAATTTTTTTTTCTTTTTTTTGTTTGGTGAACGTTTCGTTTCGTTTTTCTACTCGTCAAGTTTTATTTTTAATTCTCTGTGCATGAATTTGTTAGACAATGTTGTGTGTGTATTCAGGCTTTTGACTTCAATTGAATCGAAAGAATCCCAATGGCTTTTTTTTAACTATTCAACCAACTGCTGCTGGTTGTATAGTTGGCTTTATTTCGTTTATGGCCATCACATCATGTTAAACATTATGAAGTGAAGTGGGATCGTTTTCATTTCATTTGACTTTCATTCTTTTTTTACTCGTTTTTTTTTTTGATGTCAATAATTTATGAATGAAAGAAACAGTTTAACTGTAGTATGTACTATACTGTGAGTATTTTTTCCTCCAAAATTTTTCTTTTTTTTTTTTCTTTGTTACAAATTAAATGAGTTCATCATTTAGAATTTTATGTTCATATACCTTGTAAAAGAATTTTTTCAAACAGACATGGATTTCATTTGCTTAATTACTTTTAATGGGTCAATGATTTTTGATAGACGTGTCCTATGGCTTAAGGAAAAAACATGAAAACTTGAATTAGTGTTCCCTTATGTAAATAATTTATTTCCTAAAATATTTACTACAAAAGCGTACAGAATTCATAAAATATAATAAAGGTAGCCAAATTCGTTCAGCGTTAATGACCTTTTCAGCAAACGAGTTAAAATATTTCCAATATTCAGTTACGTTAACCTCTTCGGCATAAAATTTTTATTAAAAATTTTCACCATTTCCATAGAAATCATTGGAATAGCAGCCGATTATTATTGTATTAGATTGTGTTGTATTGTGTTGCATTAAATCTCTAAAATTATTTTGTTTTTCCAATACAATTATAATTTAAATTTTCCTGCAACATCATATCATATAAATAATCGCACACAATTGTTATTGTTATTGTTATTGGGGGAAAATTATAAATTTTCAAAACACACGCATCATGCATTCTCAGTACATGCACGCACACATTCTGTCAGAATGGCAGGCAGTTTGCAAATTCATTTAATTTCGAAAACGAACATAAAACATGCAATTTTACCGCTACACCATCAAAATCGGATAAAAATCAAAATTGTTAATTCAATTTTATTGGAAAATTTATTATGATAGAAAAATAGAAATACCAATGATGCACACCGACCGTATTATACCCTACAGCATAAACCTTTTTTGTCTGGTTAACAGAGTTTTTGGGGGAAAAAAATGTATGTTGTTGTGATGTCTAGACAAACTTGAACTTGAAACAAATCTCATGGATTACAATACATATGTATTACCGATAGTAAACCATTCCATGAATCTATGTCTATCCTCCAGCATAGGTTTGATTAGGAGCATGTCTATGAGGTAAAATGCTATTTCAGGCTTTATATAAAGGAATTGAAGATATGAAAATGGATACGATATATACTGGTTTCAGAATATATCAGACTGCCCAACTATTGTTCCGTTTTCCTGGAGGGAGCCTTACGTTAAATACAACAAAAATGTTTATATTTGACACAAAGCATATGGCTTACGGAAATGAATGAGCATCGAAATATTTAAATTTCCTTATGCAGCAGCTATTTTAATAAGAAGAAATTTCTTGAAAACCCTAGAGACAGCATTATTTAAATGAATTTTGACTCTCATTTAATCTGGTGATGTCCTTAAATTTAAAATAAAAGACTTAATGGAGTCCATAACGCCTTTGCCAAGTATCACTGTCCAATATGAACTTGTCAGTAGTACAGATTGATTTCTAAAAGAGCAGATCACATGGAAAGTCCAGAGCGTTATGGTACAATGGGTCATATTGTTCATGCAGTTCATTCCTTATAAGTTCATACGTGTTAAGAAGTCGCCGTTGTCTAGTAAGTAGTGTGTTGGCTTATTAGACGTAAGGCCACGGTTCAAACCCCATGTCAGACATCAAAACGAAAATATGGAAAAATATTGCCTCGGCGACTTCCTCTCAGCAGATTTCCGGCAAAAATTCTGAGAGCAAATAAAATTGCCATGAAAAGATTCTCGCCACTCATGTATTATAAAATTAACACACACAACACAAGTGGTGTGAGAAACTAGGTCCATAACCCTGATTGAAGGATTGTAATAACCAAGTATGTATGTATGTATGTATGTACATACTTGTTATAATAGAAGTAACTCAGTCTACATCGTTTGTCTTGGCATTATTTTCTATAATGTTACAAATATCAGCTTTAACTCAACATGCTTCACCCATCTGTGATGGTTTTGGTGTAGTGTATCATCATATAAAGCGTGATATTAACGATTGAATGCATTTTTGTTGCATTCAATGGTTGCTAGTGCCGTAGAAGAAAAAAAGGTACTGTGCGTTAAATACAATATTATGAACAAGAGAAAATGCTGCATTTAATTAAACATTAAATGATGATGATTAAAAGAGAGAGGGGGGGCAAAATAGAATAACAGTTTTTATTTAAAAACTCAATTATGGCTATGATTTGTTTATAAGGTCGTAGATAATAAAGAGAATACGATATTATCTTTCCTTTAAATCTTTAAAAATATATTCTAGGTAGGTACATAGGTAGTTTGAAGAGGAAGAGACCAAGGGTCTGTAGTCTTATACCTATTGGTATACACCCAAAGTCAAGTAGGCTTGTACTTTATTTAAATTGCCTTCAGAATTTTGCATAAAATCTTTATAATATTAGAGATCAAATATGGATTAATTCGTGTATGTTATTTAATTTATATTTGTAAGTTGTTTTTAAAGATTGATAAAACTTCCTGAGACATTTTACTTTCTAAACTCTACGTCACTTTAATCAACATCTGGATAAAAAGTTTTTCTATTTGTTTTTCAATCATATTGCTGGATTAGATTTTAATATGTTTTATCAACAAGAAGAAGAAAAAGAAAAATCATGTCAAAACTTATTCTATTCTGTTAGATAAAATATTTTAACTTTTTCTATTTAAAATAGTTTTGTTGCACACTCAATAACATATTGTGGCATGCCAATTCAATATGGCATCATGTGTCATGTGGCACATACATGTATAGTTAGAATTAGAATTTTTTATTCTTGAATTTGTTGTAGAACATTAATTCCATATTTAATCAATAACGCTATAAACGTAAATATTTTAAACACGTTCTCTGCAGTTAAAGTCATAAAAATTGTTGACCTTTATTTCCAATTCCACATGAGACATTGGAGTGGCTTCTTAAAAAAAAAATACGTGTGTGTGTGTGTGTATATACATTTAAGAGTATAAAAAGGAGTTTAATTTTAATTCGCCAGTAGTTTAAGGAGTTTTTAAAAATTACCTCATGGCAAATGGTATCCTTATAGGATCAATGGAAACAATTTATACAAGATATCTTATATAAGGTATCCTTGGTAGTTTTCATTGTAGTAACAAAACATAAATAAAAGCTTAGAAGAAATCCTTAATTTAAACGGAAATTTGATAGCCTTTATTTAAAAAAAGGCTACCTCTTGGTACATTTTCTACAGGATTTTTTGTAGTTTTCATAATTTGTATTGTATTTAATAGCAGTCTGGAATACAACTTTTTAAAATGTCAACAATAAATAAAAACGAGTGTTATAAACAAACAATCAATTGTTATGCAACACCGACGAATTGTGATGATCTCTCTTGCCACGTTCAAGCAACGTGCATACATATGAAATGGCATTCCTTAAGTAATTTGTTTCCATAAATTATTGAAGTAAACAACGTCAAAGAATTTAATTTAAATCGGAGTAATTCATCAAGAATTATTATTGAAGTATTAAAGTTTAGTAACCCTTTAGTCAGAATTACGAGCTAACTTCTCACATTACCCATCATGTTGTGTGCATTTTCTGTGCAAGTGGCGTAACTTACAGTTTAAAGTTGACTCCGAGTGAGTTTAGCAACCCTTTAGTCAGGATTACGACCTAACTTCTAACATTGCCCATCATGTTGTGTGTGTTAATTTTCTGAGCAAGTGGCGTAACTTATAGTTTAAAGTTGTCTCCGAAAGACAGATTTTTGAGAAACTTTTCATGACTCTTTTATTTACTCTCAGAGTTTTGCTAGAAGGCTGCTGAGACTGAGAGGAGGTTACCGAAAGACATAATTTTTCATATTTTTTTTTTCTTTGTTGGAAATGTCTGAACTGGGGTTTGAACCGTGGTCATACGTCTAATAAGCCAACACACTACCTGCTGGACCACGGTGACTGTCAGTTCTTGTATATTCAATCAGAATGATATGCAATTTGCTTTCAAACAGTTAAAAATCCGGTCTGCACTTAAGTTATTAAATAGAAAATAAAGTATAAAATTAAACAAATTTAAGAATAATTTAGGAATTTATAGCAAAAATTTTATAAAATTTCAATCTTATGCACATAAGAGTGTCGTTAAATTAAATTAAAATGAATGAAAATCTTCAACAATAGAGGGTAACGCAGTTAATGTTATGCCATAGCATAATAATATAAATGTCGACATAAACATGTTAATATCCTTTAAGTGTATTAAATGTAGGAAAGGAAAAGAAAAGAGAAAAATTAAGGATATTAAATACTTGTAACATATTTTGTTCATTGTGACATATTGTTGCCATACAATAACAATATTTTCTGAAAGAGAGGAGAAATATGTATTGAGTTTAATACCAACAGACGACCAGCATACCATCAGAATATAATGTTTGTAATGTTATCGTTGTATATTGTGTTAAATTGTATTGTATTTGTATTGTATTGTACAACCAAATACCATTATCGTTAGCATCACCCACCATTATACAACATTATACTGTACATGTATGATTGGTATGTTGTATTGTACTTGGTAGGTATTCATTGTATTCAGTTTCCTCTTTTTGGAAAATATACAAAAGAAATTCCTTCTTCTTTTTCATTTTAAATAACAAGTTGAAGAATATCTTAAGTGTGGCTCTTATAGTTTGCCTTTCAACAATAACTACTCGATCCATGAATATTGTTGTTACAGAAATATTGATGGAAACAAACAAAAAATAACAGAGAACACAGAAAAAAAAACCATTTGGCTCAGCTTAAATAAACACTTCAGAAATCGAAAAACTATCACATGGATGGAGGAGGTAAGGTGAACTTAAACGAATGTTTCATTGTTTTTGGCAAATTTAAAAGCATTTCTAAACTACGTGATAATAAAAACATAATGGCCTTGCAGTTGTGGAATATTTGAAATTTTTAATCAAACATAATTTGTGAAATTTGAGGGTGAAAATTTTCTTCTTTTGTCAAAACAGGGGAAATCAATAGGCAATTGATAACAATACGACTACAATGTCTTCTAAAACCCGAAAATTCCAAATGCAACAACACACTTATTATAAAGCCTGCCCAGATAAAATAAAGATCACCAATTCCATACGTACAGTGAAGAAAGTTAATGCAGAACTACCTTGCTTCTATACATAGAGATTTGAGGATTAATTTTCATATCCTGAGTTGAACATCCTAATTGTAAAATTCATTGATAATTATGTTGACTTCCAAACATTCGTTACTATCTCTCGTTCCTCTGTAAGGGTTTCTCTCAGAACTATGTTCAGAACAATACTAAAGAGCAGTATCAACATAACGAAAACTAAGTTCATATCCAGTATTTAAAGTACCCGTAACGATTATACAACTTCTTTCAATTCGGTACATTATGTCGTTAGGCCACTGTGTACTAAAAGCTGTACGTTTCAACGTCACCTTCAAACGACAACTTTGTCTTGTTTATCTATAGCTTTTGACAGATGACTTCTAAGAAATAGTCGACGAAAGAAGGTTGAAATCGAAGCATTTGTCTAGTAAGACAACACAATACCTACTTGCCTACAGAGACCACACAAATACATACATAATGGGTCATTACAGCACTTCAGTCAGGATTATGGACCTAGTTATTCACACCACTTATGTTGTGTGTGTTAATTTTATACATGAGTGGCGGGACCTACAGTTTAAAATCCACTCCGAACAGCAGATTTTTTGAGAAACTTTTCATGGCAATTTGCGCTCAGAGTTTTTGCCCGAAATCTGGTGAGAGGAAGTCACCGAAGAAATATCTTTCATATTTTCGTTTTGATGTCTAAACTGGGGTTTGAACCCTAGTCTTACGTCTAATAAGCCAACACACTTCCTACTAGACTACGGCGACTTCATAAAAGACCACACAAATTCATAACATGGTTCGATAGATTTTACTACGTTAAGAGATTTTAAGAGAAGCCAATTGCACTCCCGTATGTTTATGTTTAGAACATAGAATTTTCTCTTAAAATACATGCCACCCCTTTTATGATGATGCAGGATAAAAACTGTTTACACATACAACAGAAAAACACCTGTTCCTTATATATTTTGCTTCTTTTTAATGCGAGTCTATTGCTTCATTTCATTGCTAGTTTTCATATTTTTTTCTCTTCAAAAATTTCCAAATCACTAGAGAACATCATCAGCTATTTTACGATTATTTGACAGACAGATTCTTGAAATATTACGCTGCGTTAAAATGGCATAAAAATGTAACGCAGCATAATGCTTATGTTAAATTTACTATAAATTCTGTTGAGTTTACTGGCAAACCCAACGATTCATTGCTAATTCATATGTTTTATGCATTACGAGTAATATTTAGCAGATATACGTACATACGTGCATATTATGTACAAACATATTTGCATTTTAACGTCAGACATTAATGGTGCAGCATTGTTGAGTAAGTGCAAAGAGAGATGACATGGATTCCATTGTACAATAAACGATGAAGTTCACTCACTAATGCATTTCGCTGTTGTAATATTCGAAATGAAAATTCGAAATTTTGTCTTTGACAGAAAACACAAAGAATTGCACATGAGTTGAGAATGTTCCAATTCAATTTCGTTGATTCTGATACAAATGCATATCGATTGTCACAGCAATATTTAGGGACGACATTTAAATTTGCCAAAGCAGTTGTGGAGGTTACATATAAAATTTAAATAATTTTATTATCTATTACAGTAGGCCTGGTTTCCTTACATTTATACTCTCTATTCGGCTACATAATGAATTTGTGATATTCCAATTGATTGACACCAAGAATAGAAGTCCTTCAGTAAAAAGAAGATGTAGGTAGGTAGGAATCGAACTTACAACTCCCATTAGCATGGTACTTTGAAGCGTCAATTTATTTAAAACAATCTCATTAGTACTGCTCGTTAAAAAGGCATTGCATAACTGATCATTACAACCCTTCAGTCAGGATTACGGCCTAACTTCTCACACCACTTATGTTGTGTGTGTTAATTTATTCATACAGGTGAGTCGGGTCCTGGCATCCCCGCGCGCCTTCTGTGGCCATGGCTCCGGTCTCGGTGGGGGTTGCCTTCCGCGTGCGGTTGTTCTGGTCGTGGGCCTTCGTTCCGCGGGTGTTGGGGTTGCGGTGTGGGTGGGTGGTCGGTTGTGGGGGGGCTGGGTGCACGCGATACTAGTTCTTAAAGTCGACTCCCGCGCGAACGACAGATTTTTGTTGGGAAGAACTTTCATGCAAATTTTATTTGCCGCTCAGAGGTTGTTGCAAGAAACTTGCTGCCGTCTGCGCACCACCCGAGAACCGCTCGGCCGAAGCAACTCTCCCTCTCCCTCTACCGTCCTCCCGTTTTGATTGTCTGACCGGGGATTTTTGGAATCCCTGGCATTTCGTCGTAAATAAGCCGAACATACTCCTACCTACTTAGACCACGGGCGCCGGCTTTCTGGAGGCATACATCTAACTAGATTCTGAAAACCTGGAGTCAAAGCAATATTAGGGCTATTGAAGCCATCTAAGGTATGATTAGCTTACCTTCATCCTTTGTCTCATATATTCTTCTTTCTCCTACCCGCCTCGTGAGATAAGGCCGGTGCGGGAAATACAACGCTCTGCTTTTTGAAGGTTTGGCCCATTTGTAAACGCACTTTGTAGTTTTAAAGAGAAGGCTTAGGCAATCGGTTGATTCGCGGTCTCGTGATGACACGTGTTAATGAAGCACGGGCTTGAAGTTGTACAATTGGCATTCTATGTCTGCTTGGTCCGGAGTGTTCGTCAATGATTCCGTTCCTTTGGTTCGTTGAACCTCCTTTTCAGAGTTGTTTCAGTCTGAGTTAGATTGTTGGAATGACTCTTGTTTTGTGGCATATGGCCCGACCGTGTGTGAGAGAGAGCAAAGCAGAGTTTCCTTAAGTAAGATATCTCTCCCCAAGCGAGGTGCATTTCGGGAAATGCGTGCCGCTGCGCGTGTCGGGACAGAGTGTGAGGGAGGGAAGGGAAATGTAGGACACAAAAAAAGACGAAGAAGATACCGGTTGCAAACACCGGTAGGCATCAAGAACAAGACGAGAGACAGAAAGAAACAGAACATTCCTCTTTAAAGGCAGCAGCGACGTCATGTTGGCACCGCTTAAATTCTTCTGTATTTCTTTATTGTGTATTTTTGTTGCTTGTATGATTGGGTTTGGTGGAAAGTTGAACAGAAAGTGTCATACTCTTATAGACGTACTCTTCGGAGCAGCCCGGGATCTGACGCGCGACTTGATGCAGCCAGACAGGACTGGAGAGACTGAAAGCAGACTGTTTAACACGGACGCGCTCAGTGCGTATGTAAATGTGATGGTGTGGTGTTTTCCGGCACGGCTGACGTTGGAAAGCGCAGAGGACCTCGAGTGGTGAGGGTACCTACGACGTTCAGAACTGCGCCATCAGACTGAGTTTTAATTGCAGATTTACCAAGAGTAAAAGGCGCAAAGATATTCATTGGAATCCTAAGATTTTTTTTTATGCTCTTATTAAGTGTATAAAGAGTGAAAACTTATAGAGGTACTGAGCTTCTTTACAAGCCTGGTGTGTGTATGATGGTCGGCTAGGCGCGGTGTTACCTGACCTTGATATACGCGAACTCCCGCGTGTTCAGCGTGGAATGCTACGGGCTATTTTCGCTCCGATGATGTTCTCGGCGTCTGGGTGCTCCTCGTTCCTCTCCTATACGAACCCGCTGACCACACGCTGTGATATGGAAGGCAACCTTTCTAGCTCGCCTTCAGCTGGCGTCTCCTTGCTCGTACTCTACTCAGGTCTATATACTCAGACTTGGGCATGCGGTACTCTGGTCTGCATCTAGTTGCTGTGGCTACCCAAACATGTGTAGGGGAGATGTATAAGCTGACCGAGCATGGATGTATGCAGCCGGTTACAACTGTCTTTCTAATTCTCGTTGTTTAGGCGGACTAGCATTTACGTATCTTGGTGACGACCGGCTGTCAATATCATTATGACAAGGAACTGCCTTTTTCCAAGGAACGGCACAACGTGACGGCCTGTCACCGTCACAGTGATCAATTATACGATGTAGGAGATAAGCTGAATCTGGTAAGCTAATCTTGTAGAGTTGCCTAATCTCGCTAGCAAAAGATTGTTTAGTAAAGAAATTTTTAGCAGACCCAGCATGTCACCTTTCTTGGATCTGAATCCCTGGTAAATCTCGATAACTCACGGTGTTTGCAGCGAACGCGTGGAGATGTCCTGAATGTGATAGGAAAACAAAAGGTTAAGGACTCGATCAGTATACCTATCTTGATGAATAAACACGTAGAAGGAGCGTCAACACACCGCAGCGGGAACGTAAATCGGTTCCACTACCTCTTGGGCCCATATCTACTGGACCAGAGACGTTTTCCGTCGTCTAGCCAGGCACAAACCATAGATGCAACCCTTGTCACTCTAGAAAGAGTTCTTTCCTATGTCCGATCTATCGCTCTCTGCCCTACCTGATTTACGGTAAAGGCTGGAGAGGACTACACTGTAGATAAGAAGCCTAGTGATCCTCTTTTTTATAAGTCAGGTGTAGGTAGTGTCTGTTCTATTTTATTAGGACGTAAGGCTCACGCTTAAAACCTCTCTACGCTCAGAACAGTCAAATGCGAAAATATGAAAGAAGCGTATTTCTTCGGGCGAATCTTCTTGCTGCGAGGCATATTTGTCCTGGGTAAAAACTCTGATGATTAAGAGTAAGAAGTTGCTAAAAAGCGCCGATGAAAAAAAAACTTTCCATCGTTCGTTTAGTTTAAACCTTTAGTTTCCGTGTATGTATAAATTATACACACACGAACATATCAGTGGAGTGGTGGAGAGGAAGATAGGGGGTCCCCGCACGTGATCTGAAGGGTGTGTACCAGATGTGACCAATGTAAGCGTCTAGTATTTGTGGTCGGCGCCGTCTGAGCCTAAGCGTGCGGTATGGTGTCGTGCTAGACAGACTGTAGGGAAAGCTCTCACTCACTCATTATTTAAGAGGATTAACGCAGCACCAACATAAGCTACGCGATGTTGAATCCTTCGACCGCTGATATGAGGTTATAATGATCGCAATTATTTGGTTATTGTATGCTCGCGTGTGGGTGAAAATTCCGGAGTAGACTGTGGGTCCTGATGTAGCCGGCTTATGGGATCACGACATTCGACATCTACGTGATGATTAATGGTTCTGCGAGTGAGTCCAGTCGTAATAAAATAAAGTGTTTTTCAGTACTAAAGAGGATTGCTCATACGCTGGAGGTGGTTGGTGTATGTCACTGTCCCTCTGAATTTCGATGCGGTACTATAGACGGTAGTGACGGGAATGG